>JBBPBX010031983.1:0-10066 GCA_038048925.1 Garcialebias charrua | reverse complement strand
TTTTTTTTTGAGTAATTAATAATAATAATAATAATTAATTCAATTTATAACGCACTTTTCATTACTGAAAATCTCAAAGTGCTACACATATATTGAATGCTACACACATTCATAAACCGGTGGCGGCAGACTACCATGCAAGGTGCTTTCCAGTCCTACCGGGAGCAACTCAGGGTTAAGTGTCTTGCCCAAGGACACAACGACACATGGTGCGGGTCCCGGGAGTCGAACCGCCAACTTTCCGATCGGGAGACGACTGCCATTACCACTACACCACGGCCGTTTGTGTGTTTGGTACTTTATTTTTGTGCTTTGAACAACAAAAGTCTGTTTTATTTACACACTTGTCAGAAACACCTTGTTTTGTGCACACAAAAATGTCACCAGCTTTTTGTAGGCTTTTACATATATAGTCTGGGTTTAAAAGTCTTGGTTCCCGTACCACATGGGCGGACGAACCTTCAAAACTGAGAAGTGGTCCCGTTGTCAGGCCAACTTCTGTCTTCTGTCCCGGTTCGCCAAGGAGGTTCTCGGCGGAACCGCTTGGCGAGGAACAAACCTGGTCCTGGTCCAGAACTGGCCAGACTGAGATGGTCCTACTACGGGTCTCTGCCGTTGCTACCCGTCGTAAGCTGGTCTTTTTTGTGGGGGACGGCGTGTGGCTGAGCGGTGGCGAGGTTGCATGGGTCTGCTCCCGTTGGAGTCTCTAGGGGATGCAAAAGACTTTCTAGGCATCCCCTCGCACAGCGCCTCACCCTTCTTTAGTCTTTGCTCCAGCCTGCTCTGGATACGCTCCAGAGCTCTCCCGAAGAGTCCCGTCGGCTCGATCGGGTGGTGGAGGAACGGGAACCGCTGGCCCTCCGGTAGGTCCGTCAAAGTCAGCCACAGGTGGCGCTGGGCGATGACCACTTCAGCCATGCATCTCCCCTGAGTGATGACCGTGGTCCCCATTATGCGGAGGACGAAGTTGGTCGCCTTGTGCGAAGGACGAAGTTGGTCGCCTTGCGGGCTTCCTCCAGGATGTACGTCACAGCCTGCTTGTTTGTCGTTACCTAGAGCTCCTGCAGCTTCTCTGCCAAGTAAGCCTGTATCATGGCCGAGGCATTCATGGCGCGGACCACGAGGCCCTGAGCTTGATAACATTTTTCGAGCTGGGAGGCCGAGACGCGGCAGGCCTTGCTGGGCAGAGTTGGCTTTGCACCCGACATCCTGGAGGCCAGGTGATCCGCCAGCGTCTCCTCTATCTGCGAGACGTTGGCGATTCCTGCTGCCTCCATTCCGGCAACGTCGAGGAACTGGGAGAGCGGCAGCAGCATGGGAGCCCTGGGTTCAGCCCAGATGCGAGTGAGCTCCGTCTGGAAATCCGGAAAAATCTGCATCCTGTGCCTCGTGGCCGACTGCTGTTTGGCGTAGAAATAATTCCCCGCCAACCTCGTAACCCGTTGGCGAGGTGGGGGTTCTGGCCAGCTGATCAGTAGCGTGTCCGCCGCTCTGCGACACAGGTCGAACAGAGCGGGGATGGAGACATCCGTCTCTGGCTGAGCTGTCGTCGGGTTCTGGGAGAAGTCTTCTTCTTCCCCGTCATCCTCGTTCTCAGCTTCGTCGTCTGAAATCTCACCCGAGGCTGTTAGCGAGAGCTCGTCTGCTCGTAACAGGCTTCTCGTGTCGAACTCGGCGTTGGAGTCCCCGACGGGGGCCGCCATGTCCATACTGTCCCCCCAGTCAGCTTGTCCGCTGTCCTCCAGGTCCACGGCCTCGAGCTCCTGTGTGGGAGTGAGGGCCTCTGTGAGGTCTGGGTCGCACGCCGCCGTGGAGCCGCCCATGGCCTTGACCACGATGTCCACTCGACGCTTCCTCACGGTTTCAGGCATCTGGCTGCAGTGAGGGCAGGACTCGGGGGATTCCAGCGCTGTCTTAGCGTGCAACATCCCCAGGCAGACGGGACAGGCCTCGTGGGTGTCCGTCGCCGAAAGGGAGTAGCCGCAGCCGCTGGGGCAGGCCCGGGAGCTGGGGCTCGCTGGCCTGCTGGTCTTCTTAGAATTTTTTGGTTTTCGCTTTCCCTTCTCTGGAGCCATGGCTGAGAAGGGTTGAGCTCGTTAGCAGTGCTAACGTGGTCCGGAGACGTCTTCTTCGTCGCGTCGCTTTCGCTGGCTAGCCTTGCTAACTCGTTAGCAGGGTAGCGGTGTGACGCAGTTAGCGCCGTCGAGCGAAGCAGCTGCGAAGAGAGAAGAAAAAACCCTGAGGTTAAATAAAATAGGCCGGACTAGCTTTCGCTAGCCCAGCAATATGCAGGAAATTTCTCTGTACGCTCAGTGTAGGGAGCGAGCTCACCTCCGGTCGAGCGATGTAGTTACAGAGAGTCCCACGAAGTTCAGGTGTAAGCGAGGTGAAGGGCAAAAAAGAGGAAGTAGGATGGGCGCACGCGTCTTTATACCAAGAGGGCGGGGCCTCTGTGGTGACGCCGACACCCACCTGCCTTCTAAAGAGGCGTGATTGTATTACTTCAGGTGAACCGCGCGGCGGCGCAATTCCCATAGTCATGTGTTGCACCGAGTGACTGACTGATAAGGGAACTGGGCTTCCATAGCTCCCAGACAATGCCACAGGCTGATTGCCTCCATGCCACGTCGCATCGAGGCAGTGATTAAAGCAAAAGGATTCCCAACCAAGTATTGACGATTGACATATCATTTTGAAAGTACCATATTTTAATTGATTTGTTGTCATCCTAAAATTCTTTATTTTCTTTTTTTTTCCTGCAAAAGCTGAGAAGTAGTTTGGGCTGATGTCTTCACATTATTCTAATTTTTTTTTAATCCCGTTTTTGTGGGTTTCATGAGCTGGAAGCCCAAATTATGTAAAAATAAACACTTGAAATCGTTTAAATTGTGGGCCCTGATTCTGAATCTATCATCTGTTAAATAATAACTTTTCGAATGGAATTATGGAAGGTAAACAACTTTTCCATGATATTATATTTTTTTGGAAAGGGTCTGTCCTAAAGGTTGTAAAACATTTGACAAAAATGTTAACTTTTTGCTTTAAATAAAGTTTTACATGGATTTTACACAAATATAAACACATTTTGTTCACTGAAATCAACAAAACATACATATTTCATGTCTATATAAACTATGGACTATTGTTTCAAAGCTCCAATCAATAAATTATTCACATCTCATCAGTGTAAATAGCCTAGCATGGAATTAGTTTGAAACTGACACAGATGACTGCTGTAACTTTAAACATATTGAATGTTTCGTCTGCAGACCAGACACAGAAGATGCCAAATCTTTGTTCCTGCAGCCCCAGGAGCTGTCCCTCCAACTGAGACCAGGAGGGAGTTTGTCCTTCCTTCTCACCGTTTCCATGCCAACGGACCAGCCAGAGGTGAATATGGACCTGAGCCCCATTCCGGCTGGAGTCAACATCACCATGAGAAGCTTAACTATAGGAAACCCCGAGCTCTTACAGGTCAGAAAGGTGGTGTGTATGGAACATGACGTTCTTGTGTGACGTTTGTTTTTACTCTTTCAAAATAAAAAATAAAAAACTAATTTTCCCCTGTAGGTGAATGTGGAAGCTGCTCAGTGTCCCAGTAACAGTGGCCAAAATGAGACTGGACCCTGGTCCATTCTCATCACACCCAGAGGCTATTCACTGAGCATCAAGTTAGCAGTAACACTTGTGTGTAAGCCATCAGAACCACAACACAGCTCAAAGTTTAAGATTTAAAAAGTACAAAACAATGAAGTGAAGTCAGCCTTGTTTGGCCTAATTTAACGTTCTCCTGGTTAACTAAATCAAGGGATGAAAAGTGACAAAAATTGATGAGACAAACAGCTTGTGTGTAAATGAACAAATGACACTTGTTTCCCCACAGGTCAGTGTAACTGCACTGGAAACCGTGAAGAAGCCAGCCCTGACTGCAGTGGTCACGGGGCTCTCGTCTGTGGTCGATGTGAGTGCTATGAGCCTTATTTTGGACAACGCTGCCAGATAAACAGGGACTCCTTTTTGTTACGTGAGGAAAGTTTGTGCCGCTTGGCCCCAAATGCCCCTGTGTGCAGCGGCAGGGGTCAGTGTGTGGACGGCTTCTGTGAGTGCAACACACGGAAAGACCCAAATGAAGCATACAGTGGACAATACTGTGAGTGCAGCAACTTTGACTGTCCAATCCACAACAACAGGTACAGTGCTTCAGAGAGCTGGTAGTTGGGCTTCAAAACTGATTATTTTTATATTTCTAAGCATTTGCCAAAAATAAATTATGTTAAAAATACTACAATTTATATCCATCAGACTCTGTGGGGGCAATGGAAGATGTACATGTGGAATATGTGTGTGTCATCCCGAATGGATGGGTGAGAGCTGCAGCTGCAGCACAGACACCACTTCCTGCTTGGCAACAAGTCAGATGGTGTGTAATGGAAAAGGCATGTGTATCTGTGGAACGTGCACATGCGAGCCACCGTACAGCGGTCCAACCTGTGAGGACCGTCCAGTTTGACCCAGCTGTGTGTGCGGAGTGCCACGTGTTTGAGATGGGAGCTAAAATAAACACGTGAGGACAATTCATTTTAAACCTCCTAACATCTGTACAATTAAAAACCTTTAAGCATCAAAAAATTGTGTGGTGATAATTTCTACAAAATTTATATTACAGTGAGCTGATACAACATCCTTAGGAAAGTTCTAGAGCCGATTTTAAATTTCTGTTCACTGGCAATTTGACTTTAATGTAAAGTTTTAATCTTTAAACTTCTTGGTGTAAAAGTTTACATTTATAGCAGCAAAAAAATGTTATTTACTTGATTATTGACAGCTACTATGAAAGGCAGGGGATCATGTAATGGCCTGCGTGTGCAGCTAAGCAGCATGAGCAAAGACAAAAAAAATGTACCGTATTCGTCGGTATATAATACGCAGTTTTTTTGCTCATTTGAATGTCCTGCGTATTAAACACAGAAGCGTATTATTTATGGATTTTTTCCCATATTTTTAGACCCATTTTTCGCTCTGATTCTTCGTTTTTCATTTTGGGCAAAAATGGTGCAGTACCAGTTTCGGCCGCTACGGGCGCTATGGGCAGCAGCAGAGGACTCAGAGAGCGAAGAGGAAGAGGAGGGCCACTTCCAGACCGTTTCTAGCTCATGTGTCCGAAAAAAGCCTCCTCTGGTCGGACTGACTCTGTCGCTGCCCGCCCCCTGCTCTGGATGTAGCTGCATTTAGCTGTGAGGTTCGCTGTTTTTGTTTGCAAGATACCACTCATAAACCACACCGCAGATTTTTAAATCCAGCTGATTTCACATTTGGTTAAGCTCAGGAGCCCGTCTGCTATAAAGTCAGCTAAGAAATATATTTTTTAAGCGTTTATTTAGCTAAATTTAAAGAAAGAAAGCGTCCGGTCTGACCCGCCTGGCGCCTGCATAAAAATCGGCGAACTTAAAAAAAAAAAAAATCCAGCTGATTTGAACATTTCGTTAGTTTGGTTAAGCTCAGGAGCCCGTCTGCTATAAAGTCAGCTAAGAAATATATTTTTTCTCGCAAAGAAATAATTGTTTTTACCGTGTTTCCTTGTGAAGTTCTTTGTACTCGCTCGCTTCTGTCGCCGCCATTTTAAGCAGGGCAAATGAGGCGCTGACGCGTCGCGTAGCGGTGACACATAATAGATGCGCATTTAACACCGAAGCGTATTATGTACGTTTTTTTCTGGTTTATTGGCAATAATTGGACAAAGCGTATTATAGACTGGAGCGTATTTTACACCGACAAATACGGTAATAATAAATTCAGTCAACTTTACAGATATTGAGCTAAAGTTTGATGTGGTGGAGGCTGAAAGTCATCCAAACATATACCGTAATTTCCAGACTACTGAGTGCACCCGAATATAAGCCGTGTCCCCTAAATAAAAATAAATAAAAAAATTGTACATACCGGTACTGTATCTATAGGCTGCACTTGTATATAAGCCGCGGGTGTCCACATTGTAACATGAGATTCATTCATTCAACCTTTATTTAGGCAGGTTAATCCCATTGAGCCTCAAGGACTCATTTACAAGAGAGACCTGATATACGCAATAAGATTTTTTTTTAAAACTTTTACTAAAATACGTACCTGTAGCGTACGTACACAAATACGTACAGTAAATGTTTATTTTCCCTAAACAGTGCCTGTAACAAGTCTGGTAAAAATAAATAAACACAGTAGCTTACCAGTAAAAGTCACTGGTTGCTATGTTCTATGGCATGCCTTTTCGTCTCATAAAACTGAGACACCATGATGGTCCACCTCTAAAATCTTTTACCTTGTTTTCCGTGGCGATTGTTTTGGGTTTCAGTGCAATCTGCACAGTGAAAACACCTCGGCCGTCTGCGCTCTGTGTGTTCGCCCAGTCTTCAAGAATGTTTTCAAGTTTGTGCCATCTATTTTTTTTTACCTATGAAAGTTTTTGTTGTCTTTTTGCATTGATTCTTCACACTGCCGTCTCCAACGTCTCAGCATCAATTCATTGACACCAAGCTTACGTGCAGCAGCTCTATTTCCTTCTTCGACAACCAGATTGATGGCCTTTAACTTGAAAGCTGCATCATCTGCATTTCTTTGTGCGTTTTCCATGATGAAGGCGTGTGCATGAAGCGCAAAATAACGGATCTGAAGAAATTAGTGTGAGTGCATTTTATTTACGGTAATGTGAAGTTTCAATAGTCCACTGTGACCTGTCCAGTAATTTCATTGGTCTTGTTGTTTATTTTAAAAACTTTTTTTGGGTTGGGTGTTGTTACCTTTTTTTTTTTAAATATATATACAGGTAGGTACGGAAGCGTATTGCTGACACCTGGAGAAAATTTTTTTTGGGGGCTTATGTAGTAATAATGTGATACGTATCAAGTAATAACGTGATACGTATCACGTTATTACTTGATACGTATCACGTTATTACTTGATACGTAACACGTTATTACTTGATACGTATCACGTTATTACTTGATACGTATCACGTTATTACTTGATACGTAACACGTTATTACTTGATACGTAACACGTTATTACTTGATACGTATCACGTTATTACTTGATACGTAACACGTTATTACTTGATACGTAACACGTTATTACTTGATACGTAACACGTTATTACTTGATACGTAACACGTTATTACTTGATACGTAACACGTTATTACTTGATACGTAACACGTTATTACTTGATACGTAACACGTTATTACTTGATACGTATCACGTTATTACTTGATACGTAACACGTTATTACTTGATACGTAACACGTTATTACTTGATACGTAACACGTTATTACTTGATACGTATCACGTTATTACTTGATACGTATCACGTTATTACTTGATACGTATCACGTTATTACTTGATACGTATCACGTTATTACTTGATATTATCACGTTATTACTTGATACGTATCACGTTATTACTTGATACGTATCACGTTATTACTTGATACGTATCACATAATTACTTGATAAGTATAGATGTCCATCCACATGGTATCAGCACCATTAGCCAGATGGAGCTCAGTCTCTGCAATGAAGTCCTCCTGGTCCTCAAACACCTCAATCCATGCATGTGTCCTCCTACTGCTGTGATCTTTTACAAACATGTTTCTGTTCTCAAGGACTTATTTCAGTTTACAGCTACAAGAGTTTGATTTCAGCTGCAGCTTTCTGACGTTTCCCTAAAATTTGAGCATCATTTGTTAAATTGTTTTTGTGCAGTTTTAAATAAAGAACTAGCATTACCTCCTCTACTCTAAAAATCATCTCTTAAAGGGAACTCATCTGAGCACGGTGAGGTGCGTCAGCCCTCAGACTGAGTGTTGAGGATCACTCTCAGCTACTACCACACCAAGTTCAGTGTCTGTAAAACTGAGTTATAGACCCCTTTCACGGCTCGTCATCAACCCTGGAAAAATACCGGAAGTAGCCATCTTGGCGACATAGCGGTGTTAGCCTCAAAGCTATTGTAGTGGTGCGTCGCGTCTGGTCACACAAAATCAAAAAATGGTGAATTATTGTCGTGTCCATGGCTGCCACAATCGGTCAGATTGAGAGAAAAGCCTTCTGTTTTACAGATTACCACTCGTGATCACAAATCAAGGTGAAGTAATCAGCAGTTATCAGAGGAACGTGGACGTCTGTGGCTGCCAGCCTAAACCAGAACTTGGATTGAAAAACACTGAGCAACATCCGAATTTGCTCTGCACACTTTGTGTCAGGTAATATATTTCTTACAGTAGATTATAGTGAATTAGGGCATTACACGAATCATAAGTTTATTGAGCACGAGGACAGAGCTTCAAAACACCACCTCCCTTTAAGACAGCCCTGAAAACACATCTCTTTAGTCTTATTAACTTTACTAAATGTATTTTATATTATATAATCCTTATGTATTTTATATTTCAATTTGTCACTGATAATGTTTGAACTGAATTGGTTTGTTAAGTGTCCTTGGGTGTCCTGAAAGGCGCTTTTAAATTAAATGATGATTATTATTATTATTACAATCCTTTAACTGTGCTGCATAAAATGTACATGGAACGTTAAATTTTTTTGTTGAGTTATTTGTTTTTTACAAATAGTTGCTTAACAAAGCTTTCAGTTGTTGAGTTGTTTATGCTGATTATTCAAAATTCATAAGAGCACATGACACTCATGACAAGAGCACTGTCATGATAAACTACACATCTAGCTCTCAAGTTGAAAAGCAAAAAATACATACAAACACTAAATATGTAAGAAGCACATACAATAACCTAAATTAACTGTTCTTGTGTTGTTTGACAACTGACAATCCGGTGCTATGTTGTAAATCCTGTTTTGAAATTCATATGCATATGAACACACCAATTATTTACAACTTCATTTAAGTAATTTTTATTTTATTATGTTTTTTCTTTTCTTAGGCAGACGTGCTCCATTGTACAGCAAGGATGATCCAGACTGGGTGCCTTCACTGAAGACGTGTGCTGCAGAGAAGTCTGTAGCAGTTGGTGCTGATGGTGGATGACATCTGGCAGCTGAACGCTTCAACCGACGACAAAAAAGAACTAAAAAAAACATGGCAAATAGCACATGTTAGAATCCATGTTGAACGTGTCATAGGCTGTGTTAGACAAAAATACACAATCTTGAATGGCCCTCTTCTACCTATCGATTTTCAAACATGTAGATATCCAGAAAAAGTTGCATTAATCGATATGATTGGCTTTGTGTGCTGTGCCTTGGTTAATCACCTTTGGTGGGTTATGAGTAGCTGCATGAATTGTAAAAAGAACAAGTGGATAGAAGAGTGATAGCTGATGTGAACCTTTTTTATTTTTATTTTACATTGTTCCACCTTTACTTTGAAGTTGTTTTTGCAAATATGGGGCAGACATGATTTTTCATTCACTGCACTCTTTATTTGAGCATGATGCTGGTGAAGATTCTCAGTCGTCCAGTACATGATAAAATCAAAAAAGGCGTTCAATACAGGATCAACTGGACTTTATTAGTAACAAATAAAGTCCAGTTCATCCTGTATTGAACGCCTTTTTGATTTGAGCATGAATTACTATATCATTGTTTATGTATTGATTTGATTAATGTAATTTTGATTATGCTTTTTCTGTAATGGATATCACACAGACGTGAGCAAACAAGACAACTTACATATTACAACATATGTTTCACATAGTGGTGCTGATACTGTATAGCTCACGTCGATTTAGAAAACCTCTCTTTTAAACAGAATAAATGACATTATGTACCGGTATCATTAACCATTTTGTTTGTGCACTTTTTGTATTGACTAGAAAATATTCTGCCAAACTCAAAGTAGTTATAAGGTAAAAAAAGGTCTATATAAAGACAACCATTCGTACTATTATCTTAAAAGATAAATGTCTGCAGAATGCACCTCAAAGTTCGTACTGTAATTAGATTCATAGAGTAGCTGTTATTTATATAATTTGTGTTGAAACACTCAGAGTAGCTGTTATTTATATAATTTGTGTTGAAACACTGTACAAGAGTTGAAAATTTTG
>JBBPBX010031982.1:0-25580 GCA_038048925.1 Garcialebias charrua | reverse complement strand
AGTGAGTTGAGTTGTCTCCCTTTCACATAAAGGGAGCTAGCTCCCTTTATGTGAATGGAGCCTGCTGGGGAGGAGGGAGACAATTCAACTGACTCCTTAACTGTGTTAGGATAGGCTAAGTGCTTGGTGACTGTACAGTACTGTACTGTACATTTATCTATTTATAAATAAATAAATAAAAATATATACTGTACTGTACAGTATATTTTTAATAAATAGATAAATGTACAGTACTGTACAGTCACCAAGCACTTAGCCTATCCTAACACAGTTTTTAAAGATGAAGGAGTGAGTTGAATTGTCTCCCTCCTCCCTGCAGGCTCCATTCCCATAAAGGGAGCTAGCTCCCTTTATGTGAAAGGGAGACAATTCAACTCACTCCTTCATCTTTAAAAACTGTGTTAGGATAGGCTAAGTGCTTGGTGACTGTACAGTACTGTACATGTATTCATTTGTAAAAAAAAAAAAAAAAAAAAATTTTTTTTTTTTTTAACTATATGATCCTACTTACGAATTTTCGACCTACGAGCACCTCGGAGGTACGGAACTCGCTCTTAAGTCGGGGACTACCTGAAAATTTGTTTTGCTTGGCACGGCGGGAAGGGGCTATAAATTGTTTGCTGACGTACAGCGGGAAGGTACGGAAATAGGACATTTTTTTTTCTCAGACGCGTCTTCTTGACGTTATGTTCGTCAGGCTGCATCGGTGAGTGCCTGAGAGTGTGTGTGCGTTCTTTGTGCTTGTCTGCGTCTCTCTCTCTCTCTCTCCCTCTATCTGTGTGAGTTTACCTTCCTTCCTTCCTTTTTCCCTCTCTGTGTGTGTAAGAGTGTGAGTTCACATGTAAATTAGGAGTTTTGAGCTGGCTGTCGTTTCACAAAGTCAACTTTTAAAAACCTCCTTTAGGAACTCAAAATAAACATAAAACAATAATAAATATAAAAATCTCTCCCTGAAGCCAAGAACATTACGAGATAAATACTGAAACTAATAATTACTAACTGCGCTGAAAGCAGGCCGGCTCCTCTGGGAACATCTTATCTGGTGCTGGGATATCGCCTCTTGAAAAAACAGAAACAAACAAAAATGTATGCTACTACAACATCTCAGTTTAAAACGAGACTAAATAATACATATAAAACGTTAATCATTATATTTTTCTGCACTTATGAAACAGTTATAACGAGATAAGATCATCTCTAAAAACACATCCGGAAACAAAGGTCAGCTACCTAAATTTTTTTAAATAAAAAATTAATTAAAAAATATATTTGCATGCTTATTTCAAACAATTAAACATGGCCGAATTGTTTACTATCATTTGAGAAATCAATCGATCTTGTTTACAAAATTCTAATCCAAATACTTTAAGTTTTAAGCTTAACAAATGTGGACTTTGAACATTTTTGCATTAGTTTTAGCGTTAGCATAGCTGTTTGTTTGCGTTCCGGTTATTAGTAGTTTTTTTTTTTTCAATGATAAAAATCCAAATTATTTCGCAGAAACAACTGGACAGGATCACGTTTCTTGTGTTGAAAAACTAAATGCGAACCGGTCCGACATTAATCAGCTAAAAAATTACGTTTTTGGGGTCGACAACAGCAGCTCACTGAAAGCTACTGTGGCTAACACAGTACACCCGTAATTACGACGCTACGTTCACTTGTCTAAAGTCCGTAAATAGGTCATCATAACGGTAGAAACCGGACGTTTCAAAATTGTATTTTCTCTGCAAAAAGAAGTTGAGAAACTCGCTTACCGATTTTAAACACATCTTTTGGACGACCAGGCTCAAGTCTGACGTCATCTTTACACGTCGACCGGAAAGAGAAAAAAAGTCAAGTCCCCTCCTTCTTCCTGTAAAGACACCGTGCTAAATAGTTGTCGAAGAAGGACCCATAGTGGCCAAACATCGGTACTACAAAATTTGCAGATTAATTTACCTTTTTTAGACGATAATTTAAGTTTTAGAAGCTCAAATACAAAATAAAAATAATAAAAAATAAAAACTTGACACTTTTAAATTATATAACTAAAATATCTAACAGTCATGGGAAATAATAGAAGTAAAAAATCTCCTACAGGAGCAGAAACAAACACAAAAGATTCAAGATTCATGAGCCAAAAACATCCGGAATCAGTTAAATATGTCAAAGAATGGATGGCAAAATATAAGATAGAACCCAACCTTAAAGCAGACACCTGGAAAACACTCATTTCTGTACTGCAGAACCAAATTATTCCAAACAAAGGCAAAAAGAAAGAAAAATTGGAACATCAATTGGCAATTGCTAAAATATGGCAGTATGAATCACTAATTAGGCATGAAGAGATAAAAACATCTGAGGAGGCAGTGAATGAAACAATAGCCGTGTTTCCATCAAGGCTTCTAGGTGCGCATTTTGAAGTATCGCAGCAGAAAAGCTTAATGGAAACGGCAAAATGCGAGGTTACTTCCTCAACTTCGCCAAAAAGTTTATACGCTCGCTTGAGGTGGTTTTTGGGATCTTCGAAACCGAGCAGATGCGCACAACGACAGATGGAAACACATTTGCCGACTCGTGCTGCCGAAGCGAACATTCACGTCACGTGACTGATCAGCTGTTTCCGCTCCGGACAACATGTAACATCGCTAAAACTAGTTGGCATGACAGAATAAATACAACTTGCCCGATAGCAACACGTACCTGAAATATTCTCTCCATTTTGACGAGATGTGTGGCCGGGTTCTGTTTTCAACCGCTACTTCCTGTTTACTGTAGACATGCGCAGTGCTGACGTCTGACGTAATGACGCTGACGTCTGACGTAATGACGCTGTGCGTGGCTTGGTAGATGCGCTTCAAGCCAGCAGATGGAAACACTTCTGCTTCGCATTAATTTGTATTTACATATTTGCGAGATTTCAAAAATTAGCTCAAAAATCGAAATGAAAATGGATGGAAACACAGCTAATATCTGTGAGTCGCCCTCCCTCTTATGATACAACAGGGGCCTCATCTTCAACCCAATCACCATTCGTTTATCCTATCAATGAACTTGCCAAACAATGCATATCATCAGAGGCCAAAACAGATAACCACGTTGTTACTAGAAAAATGCCAAAAATGCAGTCCTCCACTTCACAACCTCCTTGCCCCTCTTCGAACGCTTTCCCTCTGATACAAGTCATAAATCCAGCTGCAGATGTGAAAGGCAACCCACAACATGCTTTAGTTTTTAGACCTTGGACCCTCGAAGAAGCTAGGAAAGCTGTTAAAGGAGTTACTCACTTAGAGGATCCTGAAATGTGGATCATGGACGTGGAGGGTATTATACATTCTTATCGCCTTAATGGTCATGAGACCGGTGAAGCAGCCCAGTCATCTTTGGGAAAACATTGGGCCCGAGTGCGTGGTGACTACACAGGCAGGGGGGAAATGATGAAGCCCCTCTCCCCTATGATATAACAACCCCAAACGACCTAACTGGACATTACAAAAGACAGTGGGATGCTCTTTGTGGTAGAGTGCGCACAGTTTTCAAACTAAGAGCTGATTATGCTGCACTCTCTGAAATCAAACAAAAACAAGGGGAGGATGTTGATGATTTTAGAATAAAACATGAAAAGGATTTCAAAATTTATAGCGGTATCGATCACAATGATGAGCCAACCTCAGCTTATCAGCAACAGCTGAAGAATGGTCTGCTACAATCTTGTACCCCAAACATTTCAAGTTGGATAAAGAAACACTTTGTAGAAGTGGACACATGTATTGTTGATGTTTTTATGCATCATCATGCTGAGAAACGTCAGAAAAAGAAAACAGGAGTTAACCCTGATGACAGAACAAATGGGTTTTATGCAAATCAAAGCCTGATTGACGTTTACTGCTCATGTGACCTGGGTTCACCTGAAAGTCTAACAGCTGTTTCCTTTTTGATGCAGGAAGCGAGTAATGTGCTGACAAAGAAGGAGGATGAGATGCCTCTGAGCCAATTACATGTGAAAATGAACATATTACAACAAGGTACAACTACATAGGTGACTTTCCTGTCACAATGGCTGTTGTAGAGCTGTTTACAGACAAATGTTAATTTGCTGATGCTACAGTTCTCCTTTCTGGAGAACAGAAACCTTTTCTCAAACTGGACGCAACACCACATTTCTCTTTATTTAAATCACATGACATGCAGTGCAGAGATGTGGGGTTACAGATTAGGACTGCTACTGCATGCACTGATTTCTCTCCCACCTGCAAAATGAGGAAGAAACAGCTTTGTTCGATTGTCACATGTGAACCCAGAGTACACTCTCTCTCTCTCTATGACAATTAGACATGATGTTTCTCTCAGAAAGTGATGAAACTGACCTGAAACATTTACCTAACACGTTGTGGTTTTTAGGACCCTCTGATGCTGGTTTATTAAACTCCATCCTGATGAGCTCACACTATGATGACATGATAAATAAAACGGTCCTTCTAGACATGCAGAAAGCTGCACCTAGACAGCAGATGTGGGAACCTAAAAGCGCACAGCTTAATGCTTATGGTTTGTATATGAGAATCACTCTGCACTCTGTTAGGACAAGAGCATGTTACATAATGAACGACTGGTGTCAGAAGTGGGATATCACTAATCTGCTGAGATCTGAACATCCCCATGACTACAGCACCAACCTATGGTAGCTAGGGCTGTGCGATATGACGATATATATCGTGGGGACGATAGAAACGTGCCTATCGTGCTACTTTCCTTCTATCGTCTCTATCGTGATAAATAAGAATAAAAAAATAACTGTTTGCGTTGCGACGCAAAGAAGCTTCATATTGTGGTTTTGCGAGATGACGGCGCTGCTTTGTGTTTGACGCACGCGCGGGTTTGCGACACATGCTTTACGTTGTTAAACTCGAGAGCGATGGAGACCCAGGGGCATGAAGCCGGTGTTCTCACCGGCAAGGAGAAACCGTTGCACAGGCAGCCCAAGAAGAAGAACTTTTACCAAAAAGAGGGAGAAGCTCACCTTGTTAGCTTCCATTATTTTGCTCCGCTGAAACTCGGAGACAAAATGGGTCTAAAGGAAATTAACCCAGAGTCCAACCGAGTCCGAACTCGGGTCCAGTTAAATACAAAACAGACCAGAGACAGAACAGAACCAGAATCAAATGCAACGTTTTCTCTTTTCTGTTTCTTGCCTTGTTTACTCCATCTTCCAGAGCGGATTTCTTCTTCGTGGGTTTTATTAGCAGCCGTTGTTTTACCGCCACCTGCAGGAAAAATTTAGACCAAAGTAGAAATTCCTTTTCTACTTGAAAACTTCTCCCTTATTTTGTATTTTTTAAAGTGAAGTAAATATATTTAAGGATGTACTTAAACGCTGCAAACTCCCAAAAGCACAGTCCTTATACAAATATATTATTAGCTTATCATAAAACTTGAAACTCCTCTTGCACACACAATTTAATTTTGTGCTATGTTTCTCAAATTGTTCTTTTTTTATGCTGCCGTTTAGAACTTTATTAATAATTATCTGCTTAGTTTAATTGTCTTTTCAACTGTTATTGTTTATGTGTATTGTATGCCTTGTTATACTGTTTGTGTTATTTTCTTTTTGATTAAAAAACAAAACAAAAAAACTTTGGTCCAAATTTTTCCTGTACACACACATCGGGTTGTATATATCGTGATATATATCGTTATCGTGATATAAAAAAGTCCAAATCGTGATATATGATTTTTTTTCCATATCGCCCAGCACTAATGGTAGCAACTGATGAACAAAACTGCTTATGAAGGGAAAACTACTAACTGCTACATCTGTGCTCATCTACCCTATGCCACCCACAATTGACCTTTCGCAAAACCCCGCCCCCAACCGGCCATTGTCCAATCACACGTCACTAGCATCTCCGGCTATGTAAGCTAGGTCCGACATTCTACAAGATGGTGAAGCGATGCGCCTATGGATTGTGTAAATCAGACAGCAGGTATCCCAAGAGTTTGTCTGGTGGAGTCTTGTTTTTTCCCTTCCCAAAGCCGAAAACACAACTGGAACGGTGTCAACAATGGATAAAACAGTGTGGAAGGCCTCACTCCCAGCTTAATGTCTCGAAGATAAACAAGCATTCGTATGTATGCTCAAAGGTAAGACAAACATTCATTGTGACTGTCCTGCTCTAGAAGTAATACTAGCTTTTCTACTAAACGATTGCCTGTATAGCACATTTGAGATTAAATTCGATTTTTTATTAATTTTTGAAGACATGCAACAAGGTCGCGCTAGCATAAAATTAGCATCGTTTTCTCTTCCATCTAAAGTCATTCATATCTCCTAAAACCACTCAATGTATATTTCTCCTGCTTTCAGAGTGTAATTATACATGACTTTTCTACTAAACGATTGCCTGTATAGCACATTTGAGATTAAATTCGATTTTTTATTAATTTTTGAAGACATGCAACAAGGTCGCGCTAGCATAAAATTAGCATCGTTTTTTCTTCCATCTAAAGTCATTCATATCTCCTAAAACCACTCAATGGCCCTCATGCACGAAACAGTTCGTATTCTTATCCTAAATGTCTCCTACTTTTGTTCGTACGAAGTGTTCGTACGAACATGCCACGTCAGATCCAACAAACTCTTCTATCCACAGGAAAAGCGTGTAAACGGGCTGCTTAAAGTTGATGAATCTCACCTGTTCTAAACAGCTGCGCGTGCACGCGTGAGCTTATTTACATAATTCCCACCCCTCAAAACGCCATATAAGGCTACGTTTCCTGCCTCAGAGGCAGAACGTGTACGTTCATAAAATGACAGCGAAAAGTAAAAAAGAAGAACTCTACCGGTGCGGAGGATGAAGTTCTGTGGTCTCTGAGGACAAGAAAAGAAAATCTGTCCTTATTAGCAGCGTCACTCATGGAAGTAAATGACCAGCTAAAACCAAAGAAAGTTTGTTTATAATAAATGTGGATCTCGAAACATGCATGCGTACTGGTGGCTTACTGGTTAAAGCATTGCACTGTTAGCTGTTCCTAACCTTTTTTCTACACCTCGTGGGATCGAGTCCCACAAGGTATGATTCTTTTTTTTTCCTTCTTACTTTAGATTATTTATTCATTCCAAATTAAAAAGGCTTTATGCTTTATTTCTTGTTGTATTGTAAATAGTTTTCTTGTGTTTTTTAAATCTGGAATGAATTAAAAAAAAAAAAAAACGTTGTCCTCCCACGGGAGGCGATCCCATGACCTTCGGAACTGCGACGCAGTGCTCTACTGACTGAGCCACATCAGAGCTATGACAGCAGCTGGAGGAAGTCTGTGTAAAGTCTGGCTTACCGAAGTCTGCGATACCGCGGCAAATTAAACTTAAATTAATTCATGGTTTAAGTTGATTTCAGTTTGAGATCTTCATATTAATATTGTAGTGTTAGAAAACGGCATTGATAACAAATTGATTTTCATTTAAATACTTTAATCCGTTAGTCATTATTACATTTAAAATTATAATTCGACTTCAAACAGAACCTATTGTCAAAAACAATTGTGGTGCGTTACTTTTTTAAACTCTAAACATTTCCTAAATAACGAAATATGAAGTTATTTGTGGAGTAATGCTGTCTGGATGACAGCAGACGGACCGCTCGTAAAATATACGACAGGTCCGGACCACACGTAGATTTTGTTCGTATCTGAAAAAAATCGTAGGATACGTGAACATTGTTGAATGCCACATATGCTCCTAAATCACTCGTAAGCACAGTTTAAGCACAAATCTGTGCGTACGAACGGTTTGTGCATGAGGCCCAATGTATATTTCTCCTGCTTTCAGAGTGTAATTATACATGACTTTTCTACTAAACGATTGCCTGTATAGCACATTTGAGATTAAATTCGATTTTTTATTAATTTTTGAAGACATGCAACAAGGTCGCGCTAGCATAAAATTAGCATCGTTTTTTCTTCCATCTAAAGTCATTCATATCTCCTAAAACCACTCAATGTATATTTCTCCTGCTTTCAGAGTGTAATTATACATGACTTTTCTACTAAACGATTGCCTGTATAGCACATTTGAGATTAAATTCGATTTTTTATTAATTTTTGAAGACATGCAACAAGGTCGCGCTAGCATAAAATTAGCATCGTTTTTTCTTCCATCTAAAGTCATTCATATCTCCTAAAACCACTCAATGTATATTTCTCCTGCTTTCAGAGTGTAATTATACATGACTTTTCTACTAAACGATTGCCTGTATAGCACATTTGAGATTAAATTCGATTTTTTATTAATTTTTGAAGACATGCAACAAGGTCGCGCTAGCATAAAATTAGCATCGTTTTTTCTTCCATCTAAAGTCATTCATATCTCCTAAAACCACTCAATGTATATTTCTCCTGCTTTCAGAGTGTAATTATACATGACTTTTCTACTAAACGATTGCCTGTATAGCACATTTGAGATTAAATTCGATTTTTTATTAATTTTTGAAGACATGCAACAAGGTCGCGCTAGCATAAAATTAGCATCGTTTTTTCTTCCATCTAAAGTCATTCATATCTCCTAAAACCACTCAATGTATATTTCTCCTGCTTTCAGAGTGTAATTATACATATTACAGGTAGTCCCCGACTTACGAGCGCTCTGACTTACGAGGTCCCGGACTTAAGAGCATGCATCTCATTAAAAAAAAAAAAAAAATTTTTTTTTTTTTTTTATTTTTTTTACTTTTTTTTTTTATTTTTATAAATGAATACATGTACAGTACTGGACAGTCACCAAGCACTTAGCCTATCCTAACACAGTTTTTAAAGATGAAGGAATAAGTTGAATTGTCTCCCTTTCACATAAAGGGAGCAAGCTCCCTATGGAGCCTGCAGGGAGGAGGGAGACAATTCAACTGATTCCTTCATCTTTAAAAACTGTGTTAGGATAGGCTAAGTGCTTGGTGACTGTACAGTACTGTACATTTATCTATTAATAAATAAAAAACAATAAAAAATAAAAATACTGTATATACTGTATATTTTTAATAAATAGATAAATGTACAGTACTGTACAGTCACCAAGCACTTAGCCTATCCTAACACAGTTTTTAAAGATGAAGGAGTCAGTTGAATTGTCTCCCTCCTCCCTGCAGGCTCCATAGGGAGCTTGCTCCCTTTATGTGAAAGGGAGACAATTCAACTTATTCCTTCATCTTTAAAAACTGTGTTAGGATAGGCTAAGTGCTTGGTGACTGTCCAGTACTGTACATGTATTCATTTATAAAAAAAAAAAAAATTTTTTTTTTTTTTTTTTTTTTACTATGTGTTCCTACTTACGAATTTTTGACTTACGAGCGCCCCCTAGTGACGGAACTCGCTCGTAAGTCGGGGACTACCTGTATATAGAGTGTAATTATACATAATTATATTGCGCTGGTATTGCTCCAAAATGAGTCACTAACACGCACTGGTATACAAGCTATCCCCGTCATGACGCGCTAACACTCACCGGCTACAGAAAGCTTGACGGGCGTAGCAACAGTAACTAAGGGGGCGGGGCTTCTGCGAAAGGTCAATTCAGGTTTGCAACCTGCTACTGTGCCCACAGACCAACAAGCGTGCATGTATGGACTAAGCACCCACCCAGGAACATGCAGCTGGGCAAAACGAGACTACACAAAACTAATGTCTGATGAAGTGAAGGGTATGCACACAGACCTACACAGACAATTAGGCATGGTGACTACGGGATACAACTTCACGTCAAATTGCAGCGTCACCTCAAATGTCATGCCTCTACCCCAGACGCCCATCAAACTGCCTGAACTGATCACCATGATTCATCTGCCGCCAAGCGTTTTGGGACTCTGTGTTCTCAACAATGGAACCATCCCGGTGGGCCTGGTACCCTGGAACTTATGTGACAAAGTGTATTCATTCTGTGATGTCATGTATCCACGTACAAATACACTGAACTATGTGCATTGCGTTTTCGGTAAAGCAAGACTGCATTATGAAAACGCCAACGGTTTCGAGTCAGGAGATGTCATCGATTGCACACACCTCCTTGAACAAAGGACTTTCAACATCACCAAGCCAATAAGAGGACAACAGGAAACCACCCACTGCAGCATTGCAGTGCCAGGTGACAAAGGCTGTTGTATTTTAACTGACTGGTATTTCTTGTGTGAACACAGGTCCTATACAGCATTGCCACCTAATTCGGGGGGCCTTTGTCAATGTTCCCTCTAATTTTTCACGTGGCTGAGCATACACACAAGATCTCTGAGCAAACTGACGACCACTATGAGCAACCTCAGGACGTGCTCACCTGTTATAAATCTGGGATCATAGAAAGTTACATGGCTTATTAAAAGAATCAGATTAAAGCAGCAACTTCCATGAGTTTGCTTTTAATATGTGATTTGTCCCACTTAAAATGAAAAAACAAAAACATAAAGACTCCTTTCACAAGGAATTGATCTTTATTCTTTATATTGTAGCTCTTAGCTGAATGCATGCAACTCAAAAACCTGTTTTATTTAACTAGAGACTTTATTATTTTATTTGAATTACAGTTTTAACCCTTTAACTTTATTTATTCATGTTCCTCAGAGGGAAAATCAACCTTCTTTATTAAAGGTGCTATGTGTAACTTTCTGTAGAGCACAGAACTTAGAAATATTTTCAACAGGCAAAGCATTCTGATCCCTCCCCCTCAGAGCCATATATGGCTCTGCTCCCCCTTGCTCTGCTGAAATTCAAATTCAAGCTCTGTTTTTATTGGCTGATTCAAATTCAAGCTCTGTTTTTATTGGCTGATTCAAATTCAAGCTCTGTTTTTATTGGCTGGTTACAAACTCTGTTTTTATTGGCTGGTTAACGGCGGGTCACTCTGTGTTTTTAGTGTTTTTATAAATGCTGATAGAGAAGCAAGGGGACTATAGTTTTTTTCAGAGATTACTTTGTCTAACATCAGTCTGTCAGTAGATAGTGACAGAGTGAAGAAATATGTTGAAAATATATTGTTAGAAAAGTTACAGACTGCACTACAAAGTTACATAGTGCAGCTTTAAACTGTCTTAAATTAAACTGTTTTAAATTAAACTGTCTGGCTCAAATAAACTAGCCTGTATAAATAAAGGTTGAATGAATGAATCTGAGGGTGGACGTTGTGTGTGTGTGTGTGTGTGTGTGTGTGTGTGTGTGTGTGTGTGTGTGTGTGTGTCGGGGGCAGTGATGTCAGTAACGCGTTACTTTGTAACGCGTTACTCTTGTCGGACCACTTTTTTCATTAATGAGTAATCTAACGCGTTGCTATTTAAAAATCCAGTAATCAGATTAAGTTACTTTCATCAAATTATTGTGTGTTACTTTTTGTCATTTTCTGTAGTACTGTATTTATTTTATTTCCTCAATGCGTCTAGGGGAGTGATTTAAAAAAAAAAAGACGAGTCTATGCGGACATTCCGTCACCTGCTGTGAGTGTGAAACCTGACACCAGCAGCGCGTCCTGGAGCTGAGCTGAGGAGGAGGACGAGTGAGTAAGACCGTGACGTGACGTCTGCTCTATGCGACCTGAGTTTCAGCTTTCTTGTTAAAAGAGGAGCGCAAATTCAAAGCTGTACTTTGTTTCACAAGACTGCATCTGCAGCAGCAACACGTCTACTTGAACGGATTTAACGACATCATCCGAACGTGAACACCGCTAAGGCGCTAACAGCAGCTGCAACTTTTATCAGGTAATCAGTCCAGATCAATAACACAAACTGTAGGAGTTTTTAAATCTCTGCATCGTCTGATGTGCAGGCTTTACTGAGCGTCAACACTTCAGCACTTTATGAAAAAACTAAGGACATCCACCTGCAGCTAAGAAGTATGTGATTAAGACCCTGATGCTGCTCAATAATCCAGGTAGAAAAATCTAAAAAAGCTAAGTCTGGTCCTCTGGACATTCAAAAAACAAAACAAACAACAACAAAAAATTGTAGAAACGTTTCATATTTCATCAGAAAGACTTCTCAGTCTGAGGAGCTGTATTCAACTCAGTCTTATAAATAGCACCCTCTCACAGTGGATCAACCAGTTTGTTGATGACAGCCAAAACCAGCTGCTCGCATGATCAAGGAGGACCATCAGCCTAACAATGGATCATTAGCACCCTGATTGTTTGCTATTCACAGAGGGCTGAGTGATACTAGCAATAACAGCATTGTAAGAGGGGGACAGTTGAACCCGGAGGCCTCCACCTGTTTAATGATGGATGGTTTCTTTTCACAAAGATGGCCTCCTTTACTCCTCTCTCAAACCATTGTTCCTCTCTATCAAGGATGTGAACATCTTTATCCCTGAAAGAGTGACCGCTGGCCTATACAAACGTATTGTTCACTTGACACATTTTCAAAATAAACATTTTATAAGTCTTTGTTGTAAAAATATTATTTGTTTAGTGAAGTAAAGAAAGACACTTTTTTATATAAAGCAAGTATTTCTTTATTCATTCAACCTTCATTTATGATATTGAAATCAAGAAATACTACCTTATATTTTTTATCAAAAGTATTTATGTTTAATGAACTCAGACAATTTTATGTTTTATAAAAACAAGTATTTATGTTTAATGAAGTCAAGAAAGACCATTGTGTTTTTTGAATATTTTTTATTAGTAATTATTTTACATTTAAAAATTTTATGTATTGTGACAGAGTTCTTGTCAGCAGCTGCTGAAAGTAACTAATAAAGTAACTTAGTAATCTAACTTAGTTACTTTCCAAATCAAGTAATCAGTAACTTAACTAAGTTACTTTTCCCAAGGACTAATCAGTAACTTAACTAAGTTACTTTTTCAATGTAACTATGCCATCACTGTNGCTTCTCGCTAAACACGCTTCATATTTGTTCAGATATAAGACATGGTGTGGATTATTGATCATAACTCTGAGTTTACTTGACCTAACAACAAGATTTGAAATCTGTAGTTTTGACACTAATTTAAACTAGGGGTGCACCGATTTCAATTTTCTGGCCGATCACCGATTTTTAGAAAGTCTGACCTGCCGATTCCGATTTTCCGATACCGATTTTCAGGTGTGAAAAGGTCAAAATGTACCTTAAATTTTCCAATCTTACTTTATTGTAAACAAAGTTTAACCATAAAAAAATCAGTTCATTTTACTTTCACTTGTTACATTTTAAATTAATTTTTATTTTCATTTAAAAATTTAAAAACAAAAAAAGATAATGCAGCATGTGTAACATTTTCAAGTCAGTGGGTAATAAGAAATAACACTCGCACAGGTAAGTTTGTCCTCACAGACTTATTCCAGTCATTTTTTCATTAGTGGCAGGTTTTTCTTGATGAACAAAAGCATTTCTGCTTTGTCACCAGACAGGCGACTTCTTTTCTCATCTACTACATGTCCAGCCAACTAAACAGGCGCTCGCTTTCAATGCTTGTGCATGGGGCAGAGAGGTAGGTTCAGGCAAGATGAGGGAAACAATTTTCATTAATCCTCCAGTAGACCAATGGGTCCTGGCCCCTTTCGACAGGAAAGAAACAGGTAGTTCTGTACCTGCATAGCTGAAGGGCTGGTCAGCTGCTGCTCCTTTTCAATGTTCTCCTTTAAGATTTTGTCGTGAACTGCAAACAGTAGACTACACCTTTTTGCTGCAGATTCATCGATGTCAGGAGGTCCCACTTCAGAGAATGTTCCTGCAGCAGGTGTGCATCTGGTCCCCCCCTCTGCTGAGAAGTAGCGATTCTTGTACCTTGTTTTGCATAAACAAAGAAAGATGGGTCAATCATTGTGTTTTGTATACATTAAAAGTTTTTTATAAATTGCATTTTATTTACATGCAATTTAAAAAAAACATTTACTGGTACATTAAATTTAAAATAAACATTTCTTGATAGAAATTTTCAATCAAGAAATGTTTATTTTAAATTTAATTTAAATGTTTCTTGAAATATAGAGGCTAAAAGTTACTTACCTTGGATCCAGAGCAGTAGCCAACAGGGGCTCATCATGCTCACAGCCTCCAGCAAAGTAGTTTTGGCTTTACCCACACCATGGTCTGTGCTGAGTGCAGTGATGGCTGGGATTACAGTTTAGAGTATTTGATGACGTTCGAATTGTTCGTCAATCAACTGTACAATAAAACTTAACATGGACATTAAACTTACATCAGAAGTCCAGATGTCTGTTGTACAGCTGAGAGTATTTGGATTAGCTTTTAGCAGGCTGCGGGTGTCTCTCATAACGTGGCTGAACATCTCCGGTACTGAAACATCAGAAAAATATCTCCGCCTCGGCATATAATATCGTGCATCAAGCTTCTAAAACCTTTGTCCTCAACGACTGAAAAGGGCTGGTCGTCTAATGCCACGAATTCCATCACTTTCCTCGTGGTAAGCTTTGCTCTTTTCGTTGCTCATAAAAGCTAACAGCAACTGTGAACACCACCGACTGGCTCTTTGATAGCGCTAGACACACTCATTCAGATCCACCCTCATCTTCACCCTCACTCACAGAAAGACAAACAATAATGACACGTTCCATTCATAATCCCGATACACACTCTATACCCCCTAGGTCCAAGACATGTACCTGCCCCCAAGGGCGTAGATTTCATCTCATTATTGGGGGGGGACCATAAACAGGGAAATTTTTTAAGAGCAATTTTGGGGGGGTCGGCAAAGTTACAGTGAAATGTAATGCAAAATGTACAGAGGGAAGTTTATCCAAACTGCATGCATATACTATGCAGAATAATCAGCAATAATATTGATTTAAATGGCATGTATTTAGTAGTCTTAATAGTACTATTAATCAGTACAGTACAATAGTGACACTCATTACTCTTATTAAAAAAATTTAATGTGTTCAATCTTTGCCACTTGTCAAAATGACAAGTGGCAAAATGAGAATTTTGCAAAATAGGTCCCCTCTAAATATTGTTTAAATTTCAGTTTGGCTTGTATTCATAGATTGCTGTGGTCAGTGTCACTGATAATCTGGTACAACACCTTCCCAAAATCTTAAAGCTTAAAAAGAAAACAGTTTTCAAGGAGAAGAAATACTTTAATGCAGGGGTCACCAAACTTTTTGAGACTGAGAGCTACTTCAGTGGAACCAAGAGGCACAAAGGTCCACTTGTTCGTTCCAAACAAATTTGCATGGTTCAACTTTAATCATAGTATTAATAATAATACATTTACATACATGTGAATATATGACTGCCTGATCACATCTGATCTGGTCTGTATTATTAAAGACTCCACACAATGATTTAGCTTGGTAAATATGATCAATTATTATTGATAATTACCAGTAGTGATTAGAACTCTCAATCAAGAACTTGAGTCCTCAGTTTGAATAATTTTTTGGTTCTTCTGTGCAAATGTAAATTGTTCTTAGCTTTGACTGGGAGTGTGGATGGTTGTTTGTCTCTTTGTCTGTCTCTGTGATGGACTGGAGACGTGTCCTGGGTGTCTCTGGTGACCTGTCCTGGGTGTCCCTGCCTTCACACAAAAGCAGCTGAGATTGGTTCCAGTCCTAAACAAGGGGGCATAATGGATTACTTATTAACTGATATTTAAACATAAAACACTATTTCTTTTATGTTAAACTCAATCTGTAACATTTGAAATTCATTGTATTTTATAAATATTTTATTAACTGTTTTGTAGAAATGAACACGTTTGTAACATTCATTCAAAATATGCCTTTTAAAAACAAAAAACAAATCTGTAGCATTTTTTAAGAACCTATTAAGAATAAAATCTTCCAGTTGCAGATACAAAATATCAATAATGTAATATAATAAACAGTGACATTTTTTATTAATCATGTGACATAAGTATTGATCCTCAACATTTTTTATAATAATAATTTATTTATAAAGCCCTTTAAAACAACCACAGCTGCAACAAAGTGCTACACATATAAAATCATTTTAACTTCATCACATCTTCTCTACTCTTTTTAAATTAATTATCTTTCACATGTTTTATCATTACTTCTTTCAAGAGCTCCACACCTGAAAATATGATGAATGTGAATCCATCCTGCTCAAAGCTGCGCTGACATTCTTCTGTCTGTTGTGAGCCACCAGGGAGCTAGTTAGCATTGAAGCTAGCGTGTTAGCTGATGAAGTGTCGCTCCTCGTTGCATTTTGCTGTTGCTACAGCCACTAATGAGACACAGAGACACTTGTCTTTCAACACTGTAAAAGACCTTTTCCTCCCAGTCACTGTCACCAATGTTTTAAGTAGCTACTTACTGGAAGTTAATAGTTTGTGCTGCAGCTCACTCCCACCCAGCGGCTCCGCGCCGAGCCTGTGACTCCGGTGCTTTTGTTGTTCCTTGTAAACATTGGACTAAACCATTTGCCAACAGAGAAGGGGGGGCAAATTTTCCTTTTTTTTTCTTAGAATAATGGCGGATTTCTCTCTTTTTTTGCCTTTTTATATTTATATTGTTTAAAGACACGGTTTCCTTTATTGAATTATTGGGGGGGACAGATCTATATTTCCCCAAGATTGGGGGGGTCCGGACCCCCCCGACCCCCCCAGGATCTACGCCATGTACCTGCTCCCTACATTGAACACATCGTGACGCTGTAACAAGCTGTGAAGAAGAGCAAGTTTTTAAAAAATCTGAATGGTGGACAGCTTGACTGCAGGATCCAAACAGTTCCTAACACAGCTTAGCTCCACACTTCACTTTAGACTGCAGTAAATAAATACATACCTGTGTAACCCTGATGTTTGGTTTGATACCAGTGAACTGATGAATCGCTCACCCAGGAACTCTTCTCAGCTTCACAACATTTATTAACATGAACTTCATCTGTAACAGAAAAAAAAAACATGTGGTTGGTGGTGGTCTGACATGTAGCTCCTGCCCCAACTCTGAGAACGTCAGGCAGTAAAAAATGCCGTCAAGCCAGTCTCCACTTCCAAAATGATGATTTTGTTGTGTACACAAACACTATGAATTATGGTAACATTTGTGAGTTTTCAAACTAAAAGCTGTTAATGATGTCATACTTGCTGCAGTTACAAAACTATTTGTGGATGATTTATTTATATTATTAATTAGATAATATGAGAACTGTTACCATCAGGGAAAAGGCAGAGCCATATAAAGTGAGAGTTGCGACACTCTTTGAACTCGCCGACAGGCGGTCACGTGGTTTATGTAGCTCTCAATCGTTCCAAACAGCTCGTCGCTGTCAGTCAATTTGAGCAGCTACTGGCGCAACATGACACCAAAAACAGACTTTTCTTACTTTGTCCTGCGTTTTTCAGTAATTATTGAGCAGTAACAAACTGACATTCCTTCTACCGTTCTCCTCTTTATTTCTTTTCCTGCAGCTCCACCTAGTGGCGTGAGCACTATGCTATACGTTTTTTCTTAAAGGGGACCAAATGTAGGATATATAATTTTTTGTGGTTTATCTGTGGGCTATCCAGACCATTTTCAGTCAATTTTATACACAAAATAATGCTTAGATAATAAAATATCCCCTTTCTAATTCTGCCAAATTTCACTTCCGTTCTAAACGACCGGTTTATGAATAATGAGGTCTGAAAGCCACGCCCTACAAAGACCTATCTACGCCCTCTGTAACAGCCAGTATCTCTAATATGTTGTTATTTTAAAATTAGCTCTTTTTTATTACTCATTTGACTTACTGTTAGTGCTAGTAGCTTAAGATAACTTACCAAAAGCCCTCTGCGCGCGCCGCCATTTGCAGCTCCTTTTTTTAGCATTAGCCCACCTCCGAGGCTAATGATAGCTTTCCTCCTCCGAGCGGGCGGTGTTAGCTCCGCTCGTTGCATGCGGCGCTTTTGGGAGCGATCGCTGCTTCAGTCCACACACAAACAAAGTTCACAGAATGTCTCCAGTTAATTTATCCGCATGAGGCAACCTTTGACCGGACCCCCGGACCTCAAAAGTCAGTAGCTCCCAGCAACTCCCGCACGCAGATGGTGTCTTCGCCGGCGGTCTGCAAAACAAAAGGCTTAAAAAAATAAATAAAAAAAGATGCCGCGACCGGGAAGCGAACCCGTGTCCTTCGGATGACAAGTCCAATTCACTACCTCTAGGCCAACCGGGCAGTTATGCAAAAAGCAGTCTTTCATCGTATAAGAAACAATCACAACCACCTACATTTAGAACGCTGAAGTTTTGATTAGATTTTGATGAAGTGAAAGGTATTCTTAAAATAAATAAGTTGCTAATCTGAAAATATATCGATCAGTGGTGCTTGATGGTACAGACTGTCGCCCCGCGAGAGAGTGTGTGTGTGCACAGTTTTCTGCCGGCTGCGCGTTGGGAGCGATATTACACTAAAAATTGAACTAAAACGTAAAAATAACAATTATAAAGTATTATTATGTCGATGTATATATCTAGTCTCACCCCGATTTCTCCGAAACAAAAGGCTTTAAAAAAAAGGGGGGAAAAAAAGATGCCGTTGACAGGATGCGATCTCTGGTCTCCTGCGTGCCGCTCAAGTGTCGTAACCGCTCAACCAAACTGACAGTTGTGCAAAAGTAGTCCTTCATCATATAAGAAACAAGTCCAAACCGCGAGAGTGTGTGTGCACAGTTTCAACGAGACAGAGTTCATTCAAACAAGGTAATAAAACATTCTGGTTTTACTCGAGATGTGCTGCATGGCTGGAGCAGGGCAAACCCCTAGCCCCCCGGGGGCTAAATAAATGAATAAATAAATAAATAAATGACCGCCAGGTCAGCTCCTAAACCGCTAGGCAACCGTGACATCTTTTATACTCAAGTGGGTGGAGCATCACCAGGGGTTGCTAGGTGAGGGGCTGGACTCAGGTTTGAGGTGATTGGCTACGGTTTGTGACGTCACAAACCGCAGGAAGTGTGAAACGAAGCGTTTTTAATCACAGACAAATAAATCTACTTAGAGTAAATAAACCACTGGGTGCATTTTTTTGGCACAAGGACTGTTTTTTTATGAAGTAAATACCCAAAGTTGAGTAAAAAAACATTAAAAAGTGAATTTTGCATATGTGGTCCCCTTTAAGCATGTTTTGACGTTTTAAACGCTTCACAAGGGCAAAAGAAAATTGTATTTTCATCAACTTACCGGAGAAACCACGTCTGGAACATCAACAATGAACTACGTTTGATGCTAGCAGCGCTGCTGTTTGGAACAGTTTAGTGGAACAAATCGCCCCATAGATATCTTATGAACCGCCCCCTCCATGACCCACGTGACTTCCGCATTCCATTCTTACAATGGGAGTCTACGGAAGTGTCGGAACTCTCACTTTATATGGCTCTGGGAAAAGGTATACAGATCAATGAAGACAAGAACAAACAGATTTAAATATAGTTTTTATCTGTCCACCGTTACTGAACTTAACAAAATCTGTAATAAAAACTGAACAAGGAACAACTGGTGTAATATCAATCTGCTTGTGTTGCACATTTGGAGAGTTTCAAACCTGTTATTAACTTTAAAACAGTTTATATTTTTATATTGTTTTATATTTTATTGTTCTTACTTTTATTCTGGGAAGCAAACCCAGATTTCACTGTATTCATGTGCAATGATAATAAAGGTCTCTTCTATTCTATTTTGCAGCAGGTTTTGAATTGTCTTCTGCTGAACTTGATCCACCACAAAGACTGTGTGGTTCACAGAGTTTCTGCACAAATCAAAATATGAACCTTTAAATTAAAATGTTCTGAGAACAATAAGTATAATTTTTATACACACTAACCAGAAACCTCCAGTGATTTTGGACGACATGGACAAATAACACAAAGCTCTTGTAATTCTCAAAATTTACCAGTAAAAACAAACACTTGATGTTAAAATGTTAGAAATGTCATTCCTGAAATTAATGTATAATTTTAACTGTTATTTTTCCAAATGGTTATTGTCACTTAAAAATGTTAAACATATAAGTTATTTTAAATTAAACATTCCTGTTTTTTCATGAACTATGTTGCATTTCAATGAGACAATATTTCTGCACAGTAATGATGTGATTTGTGGTAAAGTCGTACTTACCCTCACTGTTTCTACAACATCCTGAAGAACGAGCAACAAACACAGCAACTTAGGGAAAATTACATGGAAAATGTCCAACTTTGGAGGGCCTTTATTTTGAAATTCACGAGATCTTGGTGACATTTGGTGAGCAACATCTGGAGATGTTCTACAGTCAGCCTGAAGTGAGACTGGTCACTGGAAACTAAGAGTTTTGTTTTAATATTAATGGAAACTTCAGGGAAAACAATTTAACATTCTCACATAATGAACATACAAATAACCACAAAACAGAGACAAAAGTTAAATATTATGGATCCATATTCACAGGAGGACATTAAAAATCATTTCTGAACATAGACCAGCAAGAATGACTTCAATCATCTAGAGTCAAAACATGAAAAACACATTGGAGTTTTTTATTTATTTAACTTAGCAACACAAAAAGTTCTCTACTCTTTGGATATGGGGGCGACATTCAAACTTTTAGTGGAAACAGCTGAGCAGGAATGTTGGTCCCATTACAGCTTCCAGTGCTAACATGTGTTTTATGTACAGAGTTTGTACCAACAGGAGGCACACATCAGCTTTTATTTTGAAAGAACCTCGCAAGCGTGACTATCTAATTCAAGGTGTTCACTACTACTCCATCGCTTTCAATGCCAGCTGATTTGTATTGGATCGTTTGATTTATGATCTGCAATGTTTTTATGTTTTTCGTGTTGTACTTCATTGTCTGTGTTGCCTGTTGCGTGTTTGTTTGTCCAGCACTTTGGTGTGGACTTGTTCCTGTTTAAAGTGCTTTATAAATAAAATGGTATAGTATGGTAGGTGTTAGCGCGTGCACAACCAAACCACGTGAGCGCTGACTTTTAGAAGTGGAGGCTGCTGGACCGAAGTATAATATTGAACAATTTTACTAGAAATGACAACCATACCTGTTAGAGAACAAACATGTGGTTGGTGGAGGTCTGACGTGAAGCTCCTGCTCCTACACAGAAAAACACACACACAGTCACGAGACTAGATTATCCAAGCACGAGACAACGAGACGTAGCTGCTAACAGCTACACATGCTAACAGCTACACATGCTAACAGCTACACATGCTAACAGCTACACATGCTAACAGCTACATATGTTAACAGCTACACATGATAACAGCTACACATGCTAAGAGCTACACATGCTAACAGCTACATATGTTAACAGCTACACATGCTAACAGTTATACATGCTAACAGCTACACGTACTAACAGCTACACATGCTAACAGCTACACATGCTAACAGCTACACATGCTAACAGCTACAGATGCTAACAGCTACAGATGCTAACAGCTACACATGCTAACAGCTACAGATGCTAACAGCTACAGCTGCTCACAGCTACACATGCTAACAACTACAGATGCTAACAGCTACAGATGTTAACAGCTACACATGCTAACAGCTACACATGCTAACAGCTAAACATGCTAACAGCTACAGATGTTAACAACTACACATGCTAACAGCTACAGATGTTAACAGCTACACATGCTAACAGCTACAGATGTTAACAGCTACAGATGCTAACAGCTACAGATGCTAACAGCTACAGATGCTATCAGCTACAGATGCTAACAGCTATACATGCTAACAGCTACACATGCTAACAGCTACAGATGTTAACAGCTACACATGCTAACAGCTACAGATGTTAACAGCTACACATGCTAACAGCTACAGATGTTAACAGCTACAGATGCTAACAGCTACAGATGCTAACAGCTACAGATGCTAACAGCTACAGATGCTAACAGCTACAGATGCTAACAGCTACACATGCTTACAGCTACACATGCTAACAGCTACAGATGTTAACAGCTACACATGCTAACAGCTACAGATGCTAACAGCTACAGATGCTAACAGCTACAGATGCTAACAGAGTGAACTAACTTCCTCTCCACAGACAAGAAGCTGCAGTGTTACAAGCCTCTGGCAGCAGCAGCTTGGAACTAAATCACAGAATAAAGTATTTGACTCACGAGAAGTCTTTTTTCATTAGTAATTGAAATAAATCACGGAGCTAAATCCAGACTTAGCTTCTCATCACGAAGGAAAACAAAGAGGCTGAGCTGGAGCCTGATTTAGCCCCATGTGCAGCTTCATTTGGAGCTTTGGAGCATTGGAGTGGTCATTTAGGATTATAATAAAGTTGGTAAATCCAGTTCACTTCATGGATCTGGGTCAGTCTAATCAGAGCCCTAGAGAGAGAGAGTTCCGACACTTCCATAGACTCCCATTGTAAGAATGGAATGCGGAAGTCACGTGAGTCATGGAGGGGGCGATTCACAAGATATCTATGGGGCGATTCGTTCCACTAAACTGTTCAAAACAGCAGCGCTGCTAGCATCAAACGTAGTTCATTGTTGATGTTCCAGACGTGTTTTCTCCAGTAAGTTGATGAAAATACAATTTTCTTTTGCCCTTGTGAAGCGTTTAAAACGTCTAAAAATGCTTAAGAAAAAACGCATAGTGTAGTGCTCACGCCACTAGGTGGAGCTGCAGGATAAGAAATAAAGAGGAGAACGGTAGAAGGAAGGTCAGTTTGTTACTGCTCAATAATTACTGAAAAACGCAGGACAAAGTAAGAAAAGTCTGTTTTTGGTGTCATGTTGCGCCAGTAACTGCTCAAATTGACTGACAGCGACGAGCTGTTTGGAACGATTGAGAGCTGCATGAACCACGTGACCACCTGTCGGCGAGTTCAAAGAGTGTCACAACTCTCTCTCTATAGGGCTCTGAGTCTAATGAGTCACTAAAGTAACCCGGTTCACTTCATGGATCTGGGTCAATCTAATGAGTCACTAAAGTAACCCGGTTCACTTCATGGATCTGGATCAGTCTAATGAGTCACTAAAGTAACCCGGTTCACTTTATGGATCTGGGTCAATCTAATGAATCACTAAAGTAACCCGGTTCACTTTATGGATCTGGGTCAATCTAATGAGTCACTAAAGTAACCCAGTTCACTTTATGGATCTGGGTCAGTCTAATGAGTCATTAAAGTAACCCGGTTCACTTTATGGATCTGAGTCAGTCTAATGAAACACTAAAGTAACCCGGTTCACTTTATGGATCTGGGTCAATCTAATGAGTCACTAAAGTAACCCGGTTCAGTTTATGGATCTGGTTCAGTCTAATGAGTCACTAAAGTAACCTGGTTCACTTTATGGATCTGAGTCAATCTAATGAGTCACTAAAGTAACCCGGTTCACTTTATGGATCTGGGTCAGTCTAATGAGTCACTAAAGTAACCCGGTTCACTTTATGGATCTGAGTCAATCTAATGAGTCACTAAAGTAACCCGGTTCACTTTATGGATCTGGGTCAGTCTAATGAGTCACTAAAGTAACCCGGTTCACTTTATGGATCTGGTCAGTCTAATGAGTCACTAAAGTAACCCGGTTCACTTTATGGATCTGAGTCAGTCTAATGAGTCACTAAAGTAACCCGGTTCACTTTATGGATCTGAGTCAGTCTAATGAGTCACTAAAGTAACCCGGTTCACTTTATGGATCTGAGTCAGTCTAATGAGTCACTAAAGTAACCCGGTTCACTTTATGGATCTGAGTCAGTCTAATGAGTCACTAAAGTAACCCGGTTCACTTTATGGATCTGAGTCAGTCTAATGAGTCACTAAAGTAACCCGGTTCACTTTATGGATCTGAGTCAGTCTAATGAGTCACTAAAGTAACCCGGTTCACTTTATGGATCTGGGTCAGTCTAATGAGTCACTAAAGTAACCCGGTTCACTTTATGGATCTGAGTCAGTCTAATGAGTCACTAAAGTAACCCGGTTCACTTTATGGATCTGAGTCAGTCTAATGAGTCACTAAAGTAACCCGGTTCACTTTATGGATCTGAGTCAGTCTAATGAGTCACTAAAGTAACTCGGTTCACTTTATGGATCTGAGTCAGTCTAATGAGTCACTAAAGTAACTCGGTTCACTTTATGGATCTGAGTCAGTCTAATGAATCACTAAAGTAACTCGGTTCACTTTATGGATCTGAGTCAGTCTAATGAGTCACTAAAGTAACTCGGTTCACTTTATGGATCTGAGTCAGTCTAATGAATCACTAAAGTAACTCGGTTCACTTTATGGATCTGGGTCAGTCTAATGAATCACTAAAGTAACTCGGTTCACTTTATGGATCTGAGTCAGTCTAATGAATCACTAAAGTAACTCGGTTCACTTTATGGATCTGAGTCAGTCTAATGAATCACTAAAGTAACTCGGTTCACTTTATGGATCTGAGTCAGTCTAATGAATCACTAAAGTAACTCGGTTCACTTGAGTCGTTCACTCTTTGTTAGTTTCGGATCAGCACAGAGAGTAAGAAGTAACTCCTTTATCTTCCAGAAAACTGCTACTAACTTGTAACAAAGTCACTGGAGAGAAAGAATAAAGACACAAACCTAAAAGATGCAGTTGATGGTTGGGACTGAAAACAGCATCTAACATGTGTCTTGCTCCGTTTGTTCCTGAGCTGCAGCTCTACTTCCAAAATCCTCAGACTTTTCTTCTTCCTCTGCTTCCAGCTGTTTGAGCCGCTGTCTCCACATCTGTTCACTTCCGGTCAGCAACATTTACAGATGTTACAGCTCAATTGAACGTTCACTTCAACTCATTTGAGCAGCAGTCGAGAGAAAAGGCCTTCAGCTCATAGCTACGGAGCAGAACAACAAACACTGACGTCACAACTGAGCAACTTACGTTGGAACGTCACTTCCGTTAGCTGCTGCTCTTCAAAATAAGAGCTCAAACTGAGCTGCTCTTCAGCTCTACATCCTTCAGTTTCTGTGTTCCCATGGCAACTTGTAAATATTTCACTGAATTTAGACCCATCTGATGTAGTTTAAGAAGGATTAGTATTTAATCAACACAAACTAGATGATGTAATGAAAGATGAGCAGCTTGTGGTGCATCTTCAAGCAGAGCAGAAAGAAAAGTGTTGAATCTTCATGAACACACGTCTGGGATCAACCTCTTTATCAGAGTCCTGGAAACATCTGGATCCTTCTTCAGGATCTGAACAGCTGCTGTCTCCTTGGTCTTCAGGCTCAGACATTTGTCCACTTGGACAAAAACAGCCTTCAGCAATAAACTCCAGGACGGAGTGATGAGAGGAGCCGCCGAGCAAAGTTTGACCAGCTTTAATGTGTCAGCTTTAGTCAGTGTGACTGTGGACAGAAACTTGTTCAAGTTCTTTTTTCTTTTTGTCATTCCAGACACATTTAAATCACAGAGACATCAAATCACATTTCTTCATCAAATAAACAACAATCAGGTAGAAAAACTGTCATCAAGTCCTAAAGTTCAGCCATTCTCTTAGAAAAAACATCAAATAGTTGTGTAACATCATTACATGTTGTATAAATATAGAATACAGGCTGATCCATGAATCAAATGAGATCAACTTTATTAATAAAGCAGATTTAAACAACAAGAGTTGACCAATGTGCTGAACAACAAACTCCAAAATAACCTCCATAAAACAACAAAGTGAAGGTGTTCAAACACAACATT
>JBBPBX010031981.1:5950-34172 GCA_038048925.1 Garcialebias charrua | reverse complement strand
TGAGGGAACACTACTGCCACCATGTGGTAAGACGAGTAGGATTCTGGACCCCGCCCACAGAAGGGGTACAAAAAAGCTGTGGAAACAGAACATAGATGTGACCCGACCCGAACTGAGCCGACCTGAGCCGATCCAACCCGAGCCGAGCCGAGCGGTGGAAAAGAGGCAATAGAGACAAACTCGACAAACAACCATTCACTCTCCCACTCACACCTAGGGACAATTTAGAGTTACTAATCAGCCTAACATGCATGTTTTTAGTCTGAGTACCCACTAGAGAAAACCCACGCATGCACAGAGAGAACATGCAAACTCCACCCAGAACGGCCCCCGGACCGGGATTTCACATGCACTCTAATATTTCTATACAAAGAATAATCAGTGCTTTACCACATTCATATACCAATGGGACACACATTGGAGGCAATGAGGGGTTCAGTGTCTTGCCCAGGGACGCTTGGGCACATGACTGCTGGTGGAATCAAACCCCCAACTCTTGCATTGGAGGACGACTGCTCTAACCACTCAGCCACAGCTGCCCCATCCATCAATCCATCAATCCATCCATCTATTATCTTTCCCTGCTTCTTCTTTTTCAGGTCTCGTGGAGTCATTGGTGCCCATGTCCAACCATCACTGTGCGAGAGGCGGGGTACAACCTGGACTGGTCTCTAGTCCATCACAGGGACACATAGAGACAAACAACCATTCACTCTCTCACTCACACCTACAGACACTTTTTAGTTACCAATCAACCTAACATACGTTTTTTTGTCTGTGAGACGAAAAACTCAGCTCAGAAAGGTCCCTCACCGGGATTTGAACCAGAGCAATCTGCTCGCTGAGAGGCGGCAGCTCTACTAACTCCGCCACCGTGCTGCCCCTCTCAATACATAAATTATTCATAGTAGTTCTTTTAATTTTCAGTCTAAGACACCAGTTCTTTTAAATAACTTAAGTTCTACTAAACTAGATATCTGTCAAGAATGTGATTAAAGGGAATGTGTAAATTCTTTCAATGTTTAGAGCTTTTTAATTGGCCTCAAGATCTCATCAGCTGATAGACATGAGGAGCGGAAAGATTTCTGTTCTGCTTTTCTAGGAACACAGAAAAATAACCAAAGGCAGAACAATAAAAAAAAAAAAAAAAAAGAAAAGAAACAACTTTCCTTTCGAGTCTGGGTGAATCCAGCACAAAGTCACTGGTGTGCCTTGCGTGACTTCATAAAACTGCAGTCAGCTATGCAATACTCCCCCTCTGTTAGCTTAAATGGTAACCAGAGGTCTCAGAGTTGATGCTCAGCATGATCCTCTGAGGCATAACAGCTCTCATTATCACTAAGCTTTGACTCATTGAACAACATGAACAGGGATATCAGTGGGAAATATGGAAACGTTTTCCACAAAGACACTTGATATTTAAGATTAAACTTCTGTCCAATGCTGAGTTTCATCGCAAGCGGTTATTTTACGTAAATCAAGAGGAAATTGCGCATTTAGTCATGTGTGCTGTCACGTCAGAATATATTCAAATATTTAAGGTTTTAAATGTTTAGATGCAGAGCTCCAGTTTTTGACCATGTTTGTTGGATTTTAAAAATACCCGTGCTGTTTGTCAGATGTACGGTAATTGCATTACTGCCCACAAAATAAATCATCCAGTGGGTGGGTGACTGTGTGAGTTCAGCTGCGGTGCATGTCTCTGGCATTTCCAGACATTTTTTAAATCGCAATGATAAAACCAAATGACTGACACTGAACAAATCTTTTAAAATAAATATGTTGTATGCACGTCTGCATTTTTTACAAGCTTGGTCCCGCTGAGCAAGTATGACAAAAGAAGATGGTTTACTATCTGATTCTAACTTCTGTAAAACATTTCTATTCTGATCTAACTGCATGCAATCCTTTCAGCTGACAATGTTTAGACATTCCAGGGATCCCAAAATGTGTTTCAGTGCCTCATATAATTAGAAACTGAAGAGCTTCCTAACAGAAACTCACTTGTCTCTGTAGCCTTAAACTCATTTTCGGTTTGGCCGAAAAACTGTTTGTGTTTCCCACCGGAGTGGGGACTCATTGCTGTCTTTGAAAGAGCAGAAACATATCAACATGACTAATAAGTAGCAGTAATCATGATGGTCATGATTCTGATGTTCGGCATTGACATTAGCGATTTAGGACAATGAAGTCACTTTAAAACAACTTAGATCCATAATTTATGATGCGTCTTTGAACTTAAGAACTGGAAAACAATGACTAAGCTTGGCTGGTGCATCCTTCAAGGCTGTCCTTGAAGACAACACATAAAAAGAACCCACACCCTAAACTCGCCCTTTAAATCATGAATTCACTTCACAAATCATGCCAACATTTGATATTTACAAGAGTGAGAGACATTTATTTCACATCTATGATCTTAAAAACAACCTGGTATAGTTAAAATATAACTAAAAGTTTGAATGAGAATCATCCATGTTCATTTGAACACAGCCTTGCACAACACCGAGCCGATCATCAATGAGAAACAGAATCCATCCATCCATCCATTTTCTTCCGCTTATCCGGGGTCGGGTCGCGGGGGTAGCAGCCTAAGTAGGGAGGCCCAGACTTCCCTCTCCCCAGCCACTTGGAGCAGCTCCTCTGGGGGAATCCCAAGGCGTTCCCAGGCCAGCCGAGAAACATAGTCCCTCCAGCGTATCCTGGGTCTTCCTCTGGGTCTCCTCCCGGTGGGACATGCCCGGAACACCTCACCAGGGAGGCGTCCAGGAGGCATCCTAACCAGATGCCCGAGCCACCTCAACTGGCTCCTCTCGATGTGGAGAAGCAGCGGCTCTACTCCGAGTCCCTCCCGGATGACTGAGCTTCTCACCCTATCTCTAAGGGAGAGTCCAGCCACCCTGCGGAGAAAACTCATTTCAGCCGCTTGTATCCGAGATCTTGTTCTTTCGGTCATAACCCAAAGCTCATGACCATAGATGAGGGTGGGAACGTAGATCGATCGGTAAATTGAGAGCTTTGCCTTTTGACTCAGCTCTCTCTTCACCACGACAGACCGGTACAGCGCCCGCTTCACTGCGGACGCTGCACCTATCCGCCTATCGATCTCACGCTCCAGTTTTCCCTCATTCGTGAACAAGATCCCGAGATACTTAAACTCCTCCACTTGGGGCAGGACCTCCTCCCCGACCCGGAGAGGGCACGCTACCCTGAGAAACAGAATACTTTGAGCAAAATTATATTTTTTCCCACACCTTAACCACAAGTTTTATGGGGGAAAAAACTGTTTTTGTGACGTGACTAATAAGGAACTATTGTTAGCTAAATTTAATTAAAATTATGGATAAAACATGTACCGGTACTGTAAAATATGCTGTCAAACAAGACTTATAAAGGGATTACAGTACTGTGTCCAAGGCTAAATTAAATTAAACCAAAAGTCTCCCATCAAGCTCTCCATCTTATTTGCTATGCTCACGGGAACTGAGATGCATTTCTATCTTTCAACCCCCACTGGCATCAGAAACATTTATAATGTGGGGGGTACACACTGGTGTGTATGCAGCGGGGTTTGGAGGTCCTCCCCCAGAAAACTTTGAATCAAGTAGATGTCCTTTCCTGCATTCTGGTGTATTTTAATGGGTTGTTAAACGTTTACCTACATAAGAAAACACTTGATTCAATAACTAATTTAGAGAGCAACAAGAAGTAGCCTGACCAACAGCTCTCCTTGTGTGAATAGAGCACGCTCCGCTTATCTCAAGCATCCTAGCCACAATCCCCCCACATACACGCACTCGTAGAAAAGTGCACAAACTAATGTAGTGATAAACTAGCAGCGTGCAATACAGACGCGTTAGCTAAGATGCTACAGAAATAGCGCTTAGCTTCTCTCACACATCTTGACCCACCCACCCCCGTCAGCAACTGCCAGCACTAATGTGGTGCTAAGCTAGTGCACAAAACAGAGGGGTCTCCTCCTCGTGAGTGCCCTGCCAAGGCAGATGGCCAATGGGCAACACTGCATGTGGTGTGGAGTGGTTGAAGGCAACCAGGAAAACCTGGAGTGGATTTTTAGTGGTTTGATTTTTCTTCTTCTGATCAAGTGGAATGGATTCATTCAGAAAGAAATAGAAACAGAACATGATGAGCTCATGTTTCATGGTAAAGGTATGTGTGTGTGACCTCTTATGACTTCTTGTGAATATATTGCTTTATTCCAAGGGTCAAATATTGATGGGACCAATAATGCATCATGGCACCAATGCTAAAATAAACACATTATCCTCAACTGACCTGTCTTTGCCATATCTGATACTCTGTGTATGAAAATGTATTGACCCTGTAACAACTGCAGCCCTTCAGCCTGACCAGCACCTGACCCTATAGATCCCCAATACATAGTTCCCACACACGTAACGAGTATTGCGCAATACCGGGTTTTTCGCCACCCGTAAAAGCAGAAATGGCGGACAAACAGACTTGAGCTACCACAGCTAAATACATTACTAGCTTCACCAAGGCACAAGAGCAAAATGGCAGTGGTCGGAGTTGAATGAGTTGGAGAAAGAAATCATGGCAGACGAAGCGGACAACTTGTCACCAAGTAGTTACTCTGATATCATTAATTATTTAATTACTACGAGGAGTGCACACCGGCTTCACAGCGCAGTGCTTCACAGCTTTAAATCCAAAAAAGATGTGTAAACTGTCTCAATCATATCTAACCAGCTAAATAAAGGTTTAACTAAAATAACACACAGCCAACAAACATCCGGAGCGGATGCGGAGGGAGGCTCGCGGCGAGCTCAGGTAGGTCGGACGGCGTGGATCCGTCGCGGCCGCGGGGGCACGTCCCATGGGGCCGACGCGTCACCCGCACGACTTGGCTCCCATCCTCCTTCCCCCACTTGGACGGTCTCCCCGCCGGTCCTCCGGGACCGGCGGGGAGACCGTTGTCCAGGCATGAGGAGGCTGTTGTCGCGTTAGCGACATGCTAAGCTAACCACAGCATTAGACGGTGCTGCTAAATCAAAAAAAAAGAAAAAAACAGCTCCAACACACAGACAGTTGTACTCTGACATTGTTCTGACATTGTTTCACAAAATGATTTATGTATAATATTTTGTTTACCGGCCAAAAGCACGACATTTTCAGAGCAGATCCGAGCAGTCAGAGAGCGATAGAGCTGCTGTGAGCTTCTCCGATGAGATAAATCCTTCACGTTTACTTTTTTTTGGATTAAGTGAAACCTGTGCGTTGCCCAAACGTCTACCGGACTGGAACACCCACTGACCCAACACAAAGTAACCATTGCAATTAATTAGAAATTAACAAAAAAAACAACGTGAAAAATACACATCCAGTAGACTGTCCTGCAACTGCTGCTCCGCCTCCACGCATGAGGGTAAACCCGGAAATTCCACAGATGTTACGTCACATGGGAACTATGTATACAGTGGCTTTAGCTGATGACGCAGTATGGTCGTATGGATTCAGGTTAAATACTTTATGTTGTATAAACAAACCATTTCTTTTTTTCTCTCCAGCATTGCTTTTTGTAAGACAAACACACATAAATTTAAAGTTTTGTGAACTTTCCTCATAAATTTGAGTCATTTTATCTTTTTATAAAGTGTTTGCATTACAACGTTGAACCTCTGAAACAACATATTTCCTTTATCTCTAAGCTTAACTTGGACTTCCCCTGTTCACAGTTTGTTGATAATTTAGTGACATTAAATAAATGTTGGCCCTGTGATGATGCCTCCACTTAACAATCAAACAGCTTGAATCTGTGGGCTCTGTGACTCAGTGGAAAACGTTTCCTTGAGTTTGTCTGTGGTCCTCGGTTTTCGTTAAATCTTTCTTTTATTATGGGGCAATTTTAGCCTTTCCTGTGAATTATTTGATACGCTGCATCTGGTTATCAGTGATCATCTCTGAAAACATATTCAGTTCCATGCTCAACCATGCTTTATAAAATTCACGTCACAGTAGATTTAAGTTTCAGCGGGGTAGATTTTTGTGTTGCTGGGCCAAAAAATATATATATATTTTTTTCATCTCACACATCTATTAAACCACTTTACAAACCATAAAATTACTTTAACAACCTCATGTTGTTTTCCTTTGCACCAGTATGTGAACTGTCACTCACTTTGAAAACAGAAAAACAGTCCAAAGTGCTTTCTCTGTTTGAAAACGATGCACTTTAGGATCTCTAATTTACAAGAAATGGACGATGAAGTGTCTTCTTTTAGTTTTTAATCAAAATGAAATCAAGTCTGTTTCTTTTGAAACTGTGATCACTGTCCTGAAACCGTCCAGATGACCTGACTGAACTTTGTTGGATTTTCTACCTGGATTATTGAGCATGAACTTTGATGTTTTGAACCACTTTGGCCATGGCTGCCTCAGAGGAGTCAACGGGGGAGAGGGCCCCAGAAACCAACTTATCACCTGCAAACTGGTTGGTCCACTATGTGAGTGTGATGCTTGTGGGACTGAGTTTGTTTGTGGCTCCTCAGATTGTTAGAGTTCTTTGGATGAAGGATGAAACATCGCAACCAAAAAAAAGACTGTCCAGATGACCTGACTGAACTTTGTTGGATTTTTCTACTTGGATTATCGAGCATGAACTTTGATGCCAGTGCTGCACAGTTTACCTGCTGTCTTCTGATACTTGACGTCTTGTTAGGATTGGAGAGGCCATTGAGAACGCTCTCCAAAATAAACACTTTTTGCGCGTTAAGTCCATCTCTAGGTTGGGCCAAGAACAGATGTCCGGTCTGGCTGATGAATCAAAACATCTGAAATAACTCTTTCTCTCTCTCGTTCTCTATTTCAGCACTTTTCCAGGAGAGTCACACATGCAGGCGTTGTCTAATAAAATGCCACTGCTCATCCCCACAAGAACATCAATGTTTACCTAAAATAACCTTTTACAAGATGGTACTTAGACGGAACAAAAGGAGAGAGATATCATGAAAATTTGAGTCATTTTGTCTTTCTGAATTGTTCTCTGAATATATTCGTTTATACCACCTAAATTAAAGGATTATATTTAAAGGTGGATATAGAAATGTGCGTTTGACAGCCGTTCAGTCATTGTATAGATAGTGTGAAAAGTCTAAACCTCGTATGAACTCTGCTTTTCAGAACAAGAAACTTTTATGAAAACAAGCAGAGACATTTCAATCCCAAACATTTCTCATTTAATTAGCATGTGAGTTTCTGAGGAAAGAGTAAACAATAAAAAAGAGGAAAAGAAATTGACACGATTTTTTGTTTTTCCAAAGGTCTTCAACGCCAGTTAAACTGTCTACAAATTGTTTGCAGCCCAGTAGTTGAGGGTAAATGCTGGAGTAGGAGACAGACCCTGCAGAGGATCAAATAACTGATGCAAAACCAAGGATGCCAGTAAACCTTTATGTAAGAACAAAATGAACAGTACGTGTAACAAAAGACATGGCAACGAGTAAAAATTCCTATAAATCAAAGCCTGAGTGTTTTCAGTGAAAGTTTGGTTAAAAAAAAATATGTAGGAAGGATGCCATCACCGCGGCTAAAATTTCAGTTACACAACTTCAGAAGAACACATCAGAGAACACAACATCAAGGCCAATTTTATTCTTCAGCTTTTGTGCTTTTACAGACAAAGACCATGGAGCATGTCAAAAGCTCCTTTAATATTTCCAGAAAACAAAAGTCACAAATGTGTTTAAAAAAAAAACAAGTCAAATTCAATCAGGTATAACTTCAGATTCTGTGGTTTGATTTTGACTTTTGTTGCTTTGCCATTTTTATACTACATTATCACTTTTTTCGTCTGCTTCTTCTTTTGGCTTTTGTCTCTTCAGGGATCACCACAGCAAGACATCCTCCTCCATCTCACTCTGTCCTCACTCCAACTACCTCCATGTCCTCCCTAACTGCATCCGTAGATCTCTTCTTTGTCTTTTTCCTGGCAGCTGCAGTTCTAACATCCTTCTACCAATATACCCACTGTCCCTCATCTGGACATGTCCAAACCATCTCAGTCTGACCTCCCTAACTTTATCTCCCAGTTGTTCAACATGTACCTCTGATTATCTCATTCCTAATCTTATCCGGTTATTTTAAGGTCTCTCTTGTAAATGAGTCCTCGTGGCTCAATGGAACTAACTATGAATAAAGGGTGNATTTCTAACATCCTTCTACCAATATACCCACTGTCCCTCATCTGGACATGTCCAAACCATCTCAGTCTGACCTCCCTAACTTTATCTCCCAGTTGTTCAACATGTGCTGTACCTCTGATGATCTCATTCCTAATCTTATCCGGTTATTTTCAGGTCTCTCTTGTAAATGAGTCCTCGTGGCTCAGTGGAACTAACTATGAATAAAGGGTGAATGAATCCTTCCTTGTCACTCCTAAGGAGAACCTCAGCATCTTCATTTCTGCTACTTCCAGTTCTTTCTCCTGTCTTTTTGTCAATGCCATGGTCTCCGGACCATACAGTACCATAGATGATCTCACCACTGTCTTGTAACTTTTCCTTTGAATTTTGCTGACCCTTTTGTCGTAAATCGCTCCAGAAATTTTCTCCATACACTCCATCCTGCCAGGACTTTCTTCTTGACCTTGTTACCACACTCCCCATTTTCCTGGAGAGTGGACCCCAAGTACTTGAAGTCCTGCACCTTTGTGACCTCTGCTCCTTGTGGCCTCACCGTTCCACCGGCCTCCCTCTCATTCAGACATGTACTCTGTCTTACTATGGCTGACTTTCATTCCTCTTCTTTCAAGTGCATACCTCCACCTCTCCAAGTTCTCTTCCACCTGTTTCCTTTTCTCACCACATATCAAAATGTAATCTGCAAACATCATAGTCCATGGGGATTCCTGCCTGACCTCATCTGTTAATCGGTCCATCACCAGAGTAAACAAGAAGGGACTCAGAGCTGATCCTTGATGCACTCCCACCTCCATCTGTCACTCCTACAGCAAAAGTCAAAGTCAACTTTACTGTCAGAACTGCAATATGTACAGGACATACACAGGATTGAAATTGCGTTTCTCTCAGTCCCTCGGTGCAACAGTAACCATTTAAACACTAAAACACTAAAACATTTAATAAACATAAGCATAAAATAGTAAATGTGTAACACTGTCCTGAGTCTTTGCATAGTAGTATAAAAGTATGAAAATGTACACCAACACTAAAACATCTCACCACTGTCCTGCTGTCCTCATACATGTCCTGTACAAGTCTAACATATTTCTCTGCCACTCCAGATTTCCTCATGCATTCCTATACGTCCTCCCTGGGGTCTCTGTCATATGCTTTTTCTAAATCCACAAACACACAATGGAGTTCTTTCTGACCCTCTCTGTACTTCTCCATCAACATCCTCAAAGCAAAGATGGCGTCTGTGGTGCTCTTTCTTGGCATTCATTCAACCTTTATTTATACAGGCTAGCCTCGTTGAGTCACGGGGACTCATTTACAAGAGGGACCTGTCTCACTCACACCAAACAACCATCCACTCTCACACTCACACCTAGGGTCAATTTAGAGTCACCAATCAGCCTAACAAGCATGTTTTTTGGTCTGTGGGAGGAAACCGGAGTACCCGGAGGAAACCCACGCATGCACGGGGAGAACATGCAAACTCCACCCAGAAAGGCCCCGGACCGGGATTTGAACCGGCAACCTTCTCGCTGAGAGGCAGCAGCTCTACCAGTTGTGCCACTGTGCTGCCCATGAAACATGAAACCATACTGCTGCTCACAGATAGTCAAAGTCAACTTTATTGTCAAAATTGTATTTCTCTCTGTCCCTCGGTGCAACAGTAAACATTTAAACACTAAAACACTAAAACATTTAATAAACATAAGCATAAAATGAAATAATAAAAGTGTAATACTGTCCTGAGTTTTTGCATAGTAGTTTTTGCATAGTAGTAGTATGAAAGTATGAAAAGTTACACCAACACTAAAACACTAAACATTTAATAAACATAAGCATAAAATGAAATAACAAAAGTGTAATACTGTCCTGAGTTTTTTGCATAGTAGTATAAAAGTGTAAAAAGTATATCTATAAAATAAAATGAAAGTTCTGGCATTGACATTTGTAATAGAGTGACAAAGCAGCATATGAAGTTTATGTCACACAGTATATGTATGAGGTAGTTGATATTGGTATAGAGGTAAAGTGGCATATGCAATAAGACTAGTAATTAGAGATGCTCGATATTGACTTTTTTGCCGATATTCGATATGCCGATATTGTTTAACACTTAATTTCCGATTACGATATTAACCGATATTAAAAACCGATATTAAGGTGAAATTATATATCTCCTGTCAGGGACATTTTGTCTGCTTTATTGTGTTGCCCCACTGGATACATTCCATAGGCAAACAGTCTGTAGAAAATAAGAACCATTTCAACTCGTCTTGTATGGGAAACATACACAGATGACAAAAATGTGACATTTATTTATTTAACTGAAGTTATGGAAAAACTGCCATATTTATTTAAAAAAAAAACTTAAACAATAGGTTGGATCATGCTCTCCCTGAGATAATCCTGACAATACCCACTATAGCTAGGACAAATTTGACTTAACAAATAAAATTAAACATTGTAGCTGTAAAAGAGCTTGGAACATGTAATGTCAACTAAAATAACAAGTAAAATATACAGCCTACTATAATTTTTCATTGTTAAATAAAATGTGAATTATCGGGCTTTTGTTATCGGAAGAGAAACCGATACCGATATGTAGAGATTTTACATTTTTATGCCAATATCGGTCCGATAATATCGGTAGGCCGATATTATCGGACATCCCTAATATATATATATATATATATATATATATATATATATATATATATATATATATATATATATATATATATATATATATATATATATATATATACATATATATATACATAATATATATATATCAGCAGTAGTGTAGATATAAAAAGTAGTGTAAATGTAAACAGTAGTAATAAATGTAAACAGTAGTATTGAATGAAAACAGTAGTAATAAATGTAAACAGTGAATGTAAACAGTAGTATGACTATAGGCAGTAATGTAATACAAACATTAGTGCAAATATAAGAAGTAGTGCAAACTGAATGAGCACATGACCGTGAGTTGAGTGAATAACCCGTTTTGATGACACAGAGTCCAGTGTTAAAATCTTTGTGTTGTGTGGTAGTGTGTGAAAGTTTTTTGTGATTAAGGCAGTACAAGTGGGAGGGAGGGCAGAGCAGGCAGAGAGTTTAGCATCCTGACTGCCTGATGAACAGAGCTGTCATTTAGTCTGCTGGTTCGAGCCTGGAGACTCCTCAGTCTCCTCCCTGAAGGCAACAGGCTGAAGCAGCTGTGTAGTGGGTGTGTGGGATCACCTGCCATGCAGAGGGCTTTCCGAGTGAGGCGGTTGCTGTGTAAGTCCTGCAGTGAGGGGAAGGAGGTGCCGACAATCTTCTCAGCTGCTCTCACGATGCGCTGGAGGCTCTTGCGGCAGGATGCAGTACATGCACCAAACCACACAGTGATGCAGCTGGTCAGGACACTTTCTATGGCACCTCTGTAGAAGGTGCACATGATGGGGGTTGAAGCTCCAGCCCTTTTCAGCTTGCGGAGAAAGTAGAGGCGCTGGTGAGCCTTCTTGGCCAGTGATGCAGTGTTCCTGCTCCAGGACAGGTCCTCTGAGACGTGCACTCCCAGGAACTTGGTTCCTGGGAGTCACCTCTCGTTTAATTTTATATAATTAAAGCATCACACTATACGTCTACCTTATGTTTTGCTCGTTTTTTGATACTTTGTTTTTAAAAAAAAGTATTTCTTTCTTTTGTTTTTTCTCTTTTTTGTTTTCTATTGCTTATTGTTTATTGTTTGTTTATTGTTTATTGTTTAAGGAAATTCTACCATTGCTGTTCATCGTTCTTTAGTTTTAGCAGGTCGCTTTCGTAAATGAGCCCATGAGGTTCAATAAGATTTACCTGACTAAATAAAGGTTGAATGAATGAGTTTTTATGTTTTAATTAATCAACACATCTAACTTCTGAAACTAACCTTCTCATTGTCCTGATGCATGCTCAATAATTCAGGTAGATAAATCTAGTAAAGTTGGACAGATTCTTCTTTGTTAAAACATTTCATCTTTTATTAAAAGAAACAAAACAAAAAAAAAACGTATTCATTCCCAAATTCTTTGTCTTGATCAATCATGTTTGAGTGGGCTTTTGATTGCACGTTTAAGATTGTGATCAAAATATTAGCTATCTCAGCTATCACATGATAACTATGCTGCTATTTACATCACTTTTTCATGTATTTATTTATTCATGTATATAATGCATGTATGTATTTCTTGTATTATTATGTATTAAGCTCTCAACAACCTAGCTCCATCTTATATTTGAGATGGTATTGTTCCATATTTTCCTAACAGAGCACTTAACTCTCACACTGCACGTTTACTTGTGGTTCCTATACCAAAAGTAGAATGAGAGGAAGATCTTTCAGTTATCAGGCTCCTCTCTGGTGGAACCAACTTCCAGTTTCTGTCCGTGAGGCTGACACATGTTCATGCTGCTGTTTGGAGTAATGTTTTCTATGATATTAGTGCTTAGTGTATTTTTAATTTATGTTTTTCTTAGTTCATATCTTAGATCTTATTAATGTTTTTCTTTTACATTTTATTGTTGGATGTAACTGGGACCCTGTGTACATAATCTCGTTTCATCACATGTACCAAATGTGGTGCAAATGACAATAAAGGATCTCTGACTCTGACTCTCTGACTGACATGGTCCAGCTTTAAGACTGGGTTGAAGACTTTCCTTTTTGATAAATCCTATAGTTAGGGTCAGCTTGCTGCCTTAAGCTTAAACTACTAAAGGACAAATTGACCTAATTTCCTTAAATTAATTGTTAAAATGTAATAGTTTTCATTTGATACTATTTCTGTCTTAACATGTGATTCTTAACCTTCCATTGTGTATCTGTTCCTCCTTCATGTTCCTCTCAAACCCAGCCGGTCGAAGCAGATGGCCACTTGTCCTGAACCTGGTTCTGCTAAAGGTTTCTTCCTCGTGAGGTTTTTTTTCCTTTCCACTGTCACCTTCGTGCTTGCTCAAGATGAGAGTCTGCGATGGAGTTAAATTCAAAGCAGTCTGCTCATCAGATAAATAATGTTAAATTATTATTTTTATATATGAATGTTTCTGTTCAGTGCCCTGAGATGACTTCTGTTGTGACTTGGAGCTATATAAATTAATTGAATTGAAAATTGAATTGTTTTTGCATGCAAGCTTGACACGAGTATGATCCGAGAATCTTTTAGGCATGATGTGATGTGATCCCATAAACAATGTGCATTGTCCTTCAAGGTGACTAATGTTACTGTGCAGTGTTGTTGCAAGTGGCTTTAAAACCTGTTTCTAGACTCATATTGCAACACATTGTTCACATTATTTGCAGCTTTACAGAACACAATGTCCTTTATGAAGGAATTATTTTGCATTTGATATAAATGCATCATGCATGCATTGAAATCAGCTAGCCAAAAAGTGTTCATTGAGGGATACAACTGAACAGATGCTATCAATGCAGAAACAGATTTAAAAGGAACATAAAAAGACTCAAGAATTGCACTTGAGAGAACAACAAAAAAACACATTGATCTTAAGTTTCCCAAATTTATTCCAGCTGTTTTATGTGGACCAGTTTCTCAAGCCAATATTTCATATCACAAAAAGAGGACTTGATAGACAACAAAGCTTTCTGATTTTTAACAAATGCAGATCTTTGGGCTGGGTGGTCCATCCATCCATCCATTACCTTTACTCGCTTCTTCCTTTTTGGGTCATAGGGGGTCACTGGTATCCATATCCACTGTGCAAGAGGTGTCTGTGTTTTTTATCTGACCAGGAGAAGAATAGGCTTCAAAACGTCTTGTTTCAAGAACTGAATGTAGACAAGTTATATTTAGGGATGGGGCCGATCCGATCCGGTATCGGCCTCCGATACCAGCCTAATTTACGTATCGGATTTTCAATCCAACCTGCCGATATTTTCTGATCCATGATGCACGTTGGCTTCAAGCTATGGAATGGATTTCCTGAACGGAGGCGTGTCGCTTGAACCCAGAGTAACAAGACCCGCCTCAAATTCAGGAAATCCATTTCATAGTTTGCAGCCAACTACACGACTGAGTGAGTACTCAGTTGGGCTTGTTTTGGACTTGTTTTCAAAGAGCGGGTCACTTGTTTCTGTCGTGAGACCTGGCAACACTAGTGAGTAGCATCTTAGCTAGCAGCTAGCCAACTTTTCATCGTAACATGCCCGCTGTGTGGAAGTATTTTACACTAAACACCGTAAGACAGCAACGTTCAATGTTTGCAGAGCCATAGCGCCACATTAAACCGCGGTCAAGTTAGTTTTACGTTGGACATTCGAGCTCCGTGGCTTCAGCGGTGTGTTTTTCTTGTTCAATCCGGGGTGGGCACTCTGATTTCGGGCAGCTGCTCTCAGCCTGCCCCTCCACCGAGACGGAGACGCCGCTGGCCGGGTCGGGATGCCTGTGTTTCGGTTCAGCGAGAGTGGCGTCCCGCTGAAGCCACGGAGCTCGACTGTCCAATGTAAAACTAACTTGACCGCAGTCCAAGATATAGTTTACCCTCCAGGAGATATTTATCAGTACAACAGTAGACAATTATAAAAAAGCATATTAATTAAAAATTACAAGAAAACTGTATTAAACCCACAGCTACATTATAAAGCAATGTAAAATACTAAAAACAGGAACATGTCTGTGTTGGTTTATGCCATGAACTTAGCAGATGTAAAGCTATTTAATATTTTATTTAATTAATTTATTCATTCATTTAAAAGAGACAAAATAAAACAAATTCATCAAAAAGAAAACATTGAATGAAAAGAGTGCAGAAAGAAGAAAAAAATCTTATATCACCCCATTATTTAAAAGAATATATAAAATAACTTTAAACAAACAATCACTTAAATCAATCACTTTAATATCCACTTTAGAGCTAGGAATAAAAAAAACATGTTTTGTGTTAGCAGAATTTAATCATAACTTTTAAACTTATCCAACATTTATAAAACTTACCTCAAGTTGCCTTTTTGGACATGGATGCATATATGTGTACACATTGTACTTGAGAGGAGATTATTACAGCCTCATATGAAATCAATGATGATGATATCGGAACTGGATCGGTATCGGCCGATACCCAAATTTAAGTATCGGATTGGATCGGAAGCAAGAAAATGTGGATCAGTGCATCCCATATTCATTGCTGGGGAAGAAAAATGTAAAGGACATGGACAAGTTATTATTTTGTAAATATTATAAATGGATTTTGTTTGTCCTATTTGTATTTCATAAATGGGATGTTTCTATAAATTGAACAGCTCACAACAAGATTGTTTGCTGATTTTTTGAGAGAATTTTTTTTTAAATTCACAATAATTCATTTAAAGCAAGCACATTACTGTTTAAACATAATGTGGCAACATGGTTAAAGCAAACCATAAAGAAATAGAATCAGAACAGAGAACAGGCATGCACGTTCTGCAGACTCTCCCAGTTCTAAGTTCCTGTTGTGCACTGAGGTGTAGTTCACACGTGGGAGCCGTTTGGTTCAGTTAAAATATTTTCTCGTCTTTTAAGTGCTCCTTAATTTTTCACAGTCTTCAGCCTTTTCAGCTGATCTGTTCCAGATGTGCTCCAAATGTGAGGTGAGTCAGGAAGCAACAACCTTTTTCTAACTCATTAAAAACAAAATGTTTATAGCAAATTAATGCAAGTGAAGTAAATCTGTGATGATTGTTTTCCTAAAATGTCGCAGGAAGGATTTTCAGTTATTTAAAACCAAAACTTAAAGTGGGGATTGACGTCTGCAGAGGTTGCCTGAAAACTGCTAGCCTAATCAGTGTCATGATCAATACGTGCCATAACTTGATCATTCACAAAAACAGGCCCCTGATAAAATGATCAACTCCAAACTGTTGAAGAGCTCATGGCTGCAGGGGAAGGTTCTCACTCACAAAATGTTCTTGTACTGCCACAAGTTTTGCTGGAGTTGTCCATCATTCCTTTACTGCTAAATTACTGTGTGAGCAGAAATACCACAGCCGAATAAAATATTTTTAGTAAATTTCTGATTTATTTTTTATTTATTTATTTTGTGCTATTAACAACATTAACTAGCCCTGTGCTGGACTTGCAACCTGTCCAGGTGTACCCTACCTCTCGCACAGTGATGGCTGGACATGGGCACCAGTGAACCCCTCAACCCGAAAAGAAAAAAAAAAACAGGTAAAAGGGATGGATAGATGGATGAATAGATGGATGGATGGATGGATGGATGGATGGATGGATGGATGGATGGATGGATGGATGGATGGATGGACAGACAACATTAACTATTTATGTGTGTCATATATTGTGCTTTATCTGTGATTTTAAAAAATGCATGAAGGCATGCATTTTATAACCTCCTAATCTTTTTTCATCTTTCTTGGCATTTGAATCACTGACTTGTGAATTTTCTTCATTCAGAACTGTCTGCACAATGGGGCAGCTGTGGCTGCGTGGTTAGAGCAGCCACCATCCAATGGAAGAGTTGGGGGTCCAATACCTGCTGAAGTGATTTTATCTTTGATCTTAGCTGATATCATTATTGATTTTACTTGATTTTATCACTTGTTTTATTTTATTTATTTATTTATATCTTGGAAACTCTGTATGAAAAAAATTGTGTACAAACAAATTATACAAAGAGAAATATCGTTGACCAACCATGGATGACAAAAGGGTTGAGAAATGCTTGTAAAAAAAAGAATTATTTGTATTCATGTTTCTTGAAATTGCGAAGTCAGAACGCTGAAGAAAAATATAAAAAGTATAAAAACAAATTAGTAGGGATTATAAGGAAACATAAGAAAGAATATTATAGTAAATTATTAGATAAAAGTAATGGTGATATGAAAGCAACATGGCGAGTAATGAATAGTGTTATGAAGAATCATAAAGCAAAAACTAGTATTTCTAAATATTTTGTAACAGAAAAAGATGAAGTTTATGATGAAAATGAAATTGTCAATGGATTTAATCAATATTTTGTGAATGTTGGATCAAGCCTTGCAGCTAAAATACCAAAAGTAAATAATAATGTGAGCCATTCAATTACAGGCTGTGCAAACAGTATTTTTCTAAATGGAACTAACAAAGAGGAAATAATGAAGGTAGTAAAAAATCTTACAGACAAGAGATCAAAGGACTGGGTGGACATGGATATGATGTTTGTAAAGGATATAATGAACCATGTTATTGAGCCGTTTACATATATATGTAACTTATCATTTTCAACAGGAATATTTCCAGATAATATGAAAGTAGCTAAGGTAGTTCCTCTCTTTAAAAATGGTGATAAATGTGTGTTCAACAATTATAGACCTATATCCTTGTTACCACAGTTTTCTAAAATTCTTGAAAAACTATTTGTGAACAGACTAGATCAATTTATAGACAAACAAAATATTCTAAGCAATAGTCAATATGGGTTCAGAGCTAAAAACTCTACATCAATGGCTCTCATGGAATTAATGGAACAAATAACAACTGCTGTTGATCAAAAACAATATTGTGTCAGTATTTTTGTTGATTTAAAAAAAGCATTTGATACTATTGATCACACCATTCTCCTAGAAAAACTGAACAAATATGGTATTAGAGGACCAGCATTACAGTGGGTATCTAGCTATTTGAAAGATAGGAAACAGTTTGTACAAATAAATGATGTAAGATCTGACCTCTGTAATATCACATGTGGAGTTCCCCAGGGCTCTGTGCTGGGACCAAAGCTATTTATTTTATATGTGAATGACTTGGTAAATGTGTCAGGACTCCTTAAATGTATACTTTTTGCTGATGATACCACATTTTTCTGTTTAGGTGAAGATATAGAACAGATGTTGGAATTGATAAAGACAGAATTTACCAAAATACAAACTTGGTTTAAAATCAATAAATTATCATTAAATCTAGAAAAAACTAATTACATGATATTCAGTAATAAAAAGAAAACTGTTGACGTTCCACTCAAAATTGAGGGTGTTGAGATTTGTAGAGTGAGTGAGGTGAAGTTTTTGGGTGTTATCATTGACGACAAACTGACATGGAAACAACACATAAATTCTGTAAGAATAAAAATAGCTAAATCAATTGCAGTACTATACAAGGTCAGAGACCTATTGAATGATAAAGCTCTGTATTTGTTGTATAACACAATCATTGTTCCACACTTAATCTATTGTATTGATGTTTGGGGAAAAGCGTGTAAAACAATCACAAAGCCTATTTTTGTATTACAGAAAAGAGCTGTAAGAATTATCACTAGAAAACATTACTGTCATCCATCCAGTACATTATTTTATCAACTGAAATTATTGAAATTCCATGATTTGGTTGATTATAATATTTTATCAATTATGTATAGGGCTCAAAATAACGATTTACCTTTAAATATCCAAATGAATTTTGTTAAAAGACAAAGTTGTTATAATCTTAAGGGGACAGAGATGTTTGTAAAACCACAATTCAGAACTAGCTTGAAGGGACGTTCTACCTCAATCCAGGGAATTAGATTATGGAATGGCTTGGAGAATGTAGTTAAAAATGCCAAGTCACTGTTTACATTTAAGAAAATGGTCAAAAGGAATTTGTTGAAAAAATATATATGAATTAGCATAATGTGTATTGCATCAATTATTAGTTATGTATTAGTATTAGAAAGTTAGAAAGAGTTAGTCATTTTGTACTGCTGGTGAAAGACTATTATTGTTTAATCTGATTGTTTGAAAAAAGGGGCAGATATAATAAGATTTATTCTTCTTTCTGCTACCTTTCATTTTTTTACATTGTGTACGTGTCGTTGATGGGATTGTCTTGTATTGTATTTCTTTTGTAAAAAAATGAACAAATTTAATAAACATAAACATAAACATTTATTTTTAAGCAAGCCTAATCTGCATCCACATGATTTTATCTTTGATCTTAGTCGACATTATTATTGATTTTATTTGATTTTATCACTTGTTTTATTTTGATCTTTGCTTTGTTACACTTTGTAGCACTTTGAGATTTTTATTAATGAAAAGTGCATTATAAATTGAATTCATTATTATTATTATTATTATTATTATTATTATTATTATTATTATTAAGTCTCCATGACACTGAATCCCTCATTGCCTCAGATGTGTGTCCCATTGGTGTATGAATGTGATCTAAAGCGCTGATTAATCTTTGTAAAGACAGTAGAGTGCACCAAAGTCCATACTCAATAATCAGGGTATAAAATCCAACAGGTCATCTGGAAAGTTTCTTTTTTTGTGTGTGCGGAGACATTTCACCCTCCATCCAGAAGGCGTGATCAGTCTGAGGAAACACCAAACAAAACAGTTTCTCCACCAGCAGCTTACTCCAAACTGGAAAACCCCGGTTATGTTCGTGCGAAGATGGCCTCTGGGACATGCCCTCTCCTATACATTGTAGAGTGCTGTATGAATGTGTAAATGAGGGCACAGATTGCAGTGTAAAGCACTTTGAGTATCTTGATAAGATAGAAAGGTGCTAAAAAAGTGCAGTCCATTTACCATTTTTAATCAAAAGGAGTGTTTTGCAATGATTTTTCCCAACATAAGCCCATCCAAAGTTACTGTAGATGGCCCAACACAAGAATCAACACATTTTGGTGCTAACTCACCCACCCGTCCTCAATTACGGAAACCATTTTCAAATCATTTTCAGATACTAACAAATGGCTTAGCAACTTCAAAACACTCTCTGGATCCAGTGTGTGGTGAAAACCAGTCAAATGATTGAACATTCATCTAAATAGAAAGAGATTAGTACAAAACGTATTTAATACTACATCACTTTTTTTATGTAGGTGTTAACAAAAATACAGCCACATATGACTTCACCAGAGGTTTTGTTGATTTTGTGTTCACTTGATAAAATATTGTCTGGCCACAAAGGAGATTTGCAGTTGCAAATGTGTCAAAATTGCATCCAAGACTTTGAGACTGGAAAGAGTGGTCTGGGGAATCTCATATCCATCTACAGCACAATTAATGGGGCACAAATGATGAATGTTTTTGAAAGTTGGTGAGGCATGAAATAGGTCATAAATAGGCTATCAGGCACAGGTTTTAGGAAGAGTTAAATGCAACATTGGTGCAAAATATTATCGCCTAAAGCTTTGTGATCTTCAGCTCTCACTGGAGCGGTTTGCATTCGACTGTGAAGCGGCTGAGATGAGAATCAGCACCTCCAATTCTGAGGCCATGGTCCTCAACTGGGAAAGGGTGGATTGCTCTCTTCAGGTCGAGGGTGAAGTTCTGCATAATAATAATAATAATAATAATTAATTCAATTTATAACGCACTTTTCATTACTGAAAATCTCAAAGTGCTACACATATATTGAATGCTACACACATTCATAAACCGGTGGCGGCAGACTACCATGCAAGGTGCTTTCCAGTCCTACCGGGAGCAACTCAGGGTTAAGTGTCTTGCCCAAGGACACAACGACACATGGTGCGGGTCCCGGGAGTCGAACCGCCAACTTTCCGATCGGGAGACGACTGCCATTACCACTACACCACGGCCTGCATCAAGTGGAGAAGTTCAAGTATCTCTGGGTTTTGTTCACAAGTGAGGGAAAACTGGAGCGTGAGACTGGCAGACAGATTGTGCAGCATTTGCAGTATTGCGGACTCTGTGTCGGTTCATTGTGATGAAGAGGAAACTGAGGGCAAAACTCTCTATTTACCACTCAGTCTAGGTTCCTACCCTTACCTATGGTCACAAACTCTGGACAGTGACCGAAAGAATGAGATCGTGGACACAGGCGATTGAGATTAGATTCCTACGCAGGGTAGCTGGACTCTCCCTTAGAGATAGGGTGAGAATTTTAATTATCTGGGAGGGACTTGGAATAGAACCATTGCTCTTCCACATCCAGAGGAGCCAGTTGAGGTGGTTTGGGCATCTGGTAAGGATGTCCCTGAGAACCTCCCAAGGGAGGTGCTTTGGGCATGTCGGACTGGGAGGAGACCCTGGGGAAGACCCAGAACATGATGGAGAGACTATATCTCTTGGTTGGCTTGGGAACGTCTTGGAGTCCTCCCAGAGGAGCTGGAAGAAGTGGCTGTGGAAAGAGATGTCTGGGCTTCCCTGCTCAAGTGACTCAGTGTCAAAACAAGCGTAAGATAATGGATGGATAATCCAAAGAGACACATCAAGGTCAAGGGCACATCGACCTAACACCCAAAAAGTGTACTAGGCCCAACTATCCAAGACCAGATCTGCCGATCTGCTGGTTTTGGGTCAGATCAGCAATTTTTTTAATAGTCAGTTGATTCAGGAAAAATTTATAATCCTTGTCTAATTTCAAGCAGTCACATGTCCGAAAATATAAAAACTACTTTATTTACATTGAAAAACGTAGAGGTTGTATGAAACAACTTTAAAATGTTCAAATTAGCTCAAAATTTTCCAAAATTACATGTTCTAAATTGTTACTTGGCTACTTTTCTTTGCAAACAGCAGGCAACCTTTTCTTTTCAAAGGCAGTATGGTGGAGTTTGCATGTTCTCTCCGTGCATGCTTGGGTTTTCTCCGGGTACTCCGGTTTCCTCCCACAGACCAAAAACATGCATTAGACAGATTGTTGTCCTTAGGTATGAATGAGAGAGTGAATGGTTGTTTGTCTCATTTGTCTTTGTGTCCCTGTAATGGGCTTGTGACCTGTCCAGGATATACCCCGCCTCTCGCACAGTGATTGCTGGATATGGGCACCAGTGACCCCCAAGACCCAAAAAGAAAGAAGGCGGTAAAAGATAATGGATGGGTGGTTAGATGGTGTTATTCCTCAACTGGACAACCAAATTAAAGTATATTTCAACCCAGTAATGTCTAATTCAATTTAGGGTTGCAGAATAATTCTTTGATTCACAAAAACAAAGTCTCTGGTTTGAACATCTGCTGAAGTCTTTGTGTGTGGAGTTTGTGCGTCCACCATCCCAAAACTTGGAAGTTGGGTAAAGTTCTGATTCTAAATTAACCATGCAGAAGTGATTGGTGAGTGTGCATAGTTGTTTGTCTAATGTATTTTTGTTTTGGCCACACGATCAACTGCAGACATGTAGAGAAATTTACCCATTACATACTTTCCTCTGAGAGTGTACCGTAATACTGATTTACTGTTCCTCTGGTTCTCTGAGGTTTGTGGTTGGCTAAGGCTGCCTCAAAGCCAAAGTGCACCCAGTGGCAAATTGTTCTATTCAGGTCAAGTCAAATGGAAACCATTCAAAAAGGAAGACAAGGCACTAAAATAATTAAGATTCAAAGCATTCTTATAAAAAGAAAAAGTGGCATTCTTAAGCATTTTCAGTTAAATGTCATGGAAACATTTTTTTTAAAACATCCTCCCCAAAAAATTAAGCCAACAGATGTGAAGTTAAGTAGCTCACGAACATGAGTTTTTAAAAAAGCATAGCCCGATTTACTCATTTCAGAGGACCCGGGGAGTAGAGTCCAACACAAAGACAAATGTGGGGATGTAAAAAGACGACAATGGCATCAGGACTAAGTGGAAACTAATAATCCCCTCACAATGGTCTATGAGACTTCCAATTTGCGCCACAGAATCCCTCTATGGTCTGGAACATTCCAGAGTTTGCTTTAGTTCCTCCTGGAGACGGATGCAGGTTGGCTCTTTGTCCTGACCCCCACACCCCAACACACACACACACACACACACACACACACACCCCTGTCAAAGAAAATAATTTCAGATCTCATATAGCTCATAACAGGAGGCCAGCACACTAACTGCTTGCAGTGTTCATTGTCGGTTCTCAGGTCATTTTTCTCAAGTCCAAGGTAATGTACCCTGATGCAAGCATGGAGTCATCTGTCATTAGGTGTGGGTGTGGCAAGATGGCGCCTCTGTGTGGCTTCGCCAGTGCTCCCCGACTTATTCTTTTTAGCCGTCTGTTTTTATTTTTTATTTATTTAGTTTTTGTCAGCAAATGTAGCACGTTTGCTGTACGTGTCTATGACCGTGATGCGCTGTTGGCGATCAAAGAATCGCTAATGGTTCGTTGTAACAGCTGGAGCAGCTCAGGTGGGAGAAATCCACCTCCACCTCCGTTTGTTTGCTGCTCACATGAGTGCCCGCTGCAATTCTCCAGAAGCAAGAAACGTAAAAGGGGATCTCGAGCCGGAGTCCAGGCTCGTGTAAGACGTTTGCACAGATTTTTGGCCAGTGAGCGGGGTTCATCTCGATGTCTGCGGTCCGTGCCAACCAGCTGGGAGCCGGACACGTCACTGGGAACCGGGTCTGTCGGGACCTGCAACTCATCGCCATCTCTCTATATGAATAGAGGCTTACATGCTCACCAACGGAGATTTATTCGTCACAAACGCTCCTTGGATGAGCGCAATTTAATCTACATCCCGCTGAATATGGATATGAAAGTTGATAAACTGTCATCTCTGCGCATGGCCCTCCTCAACGTTCGTTCCATCAGTAACAAGTCATTTGCTGTGAACGAATTGTTCACAAAGGAATCTCTTCACTTCATGTTTTTAACTGAAACATGGCAACAAAGTTTGGATTTTGTTCACCTGCGGGAGCTCTGTCCAGGAAACTGTTCGGTGCTTGCAACTCCCAGAGAAGGGCGCAGAGGAGGTGGACTAGCGACCATGTTTAAAGACACTTTCTCCTGCAGACTGGTAAAACCACCTACTTTTTCTACTTTTGAACTTCAAATAATTAAAGTTGGCTCTTTTAATTTATTTTACTGTATTTTGGTATACAGACCTCCTGGCGCAGCCGGAGAGTTTTTATCAGAATTTACTGAGCTGCTGTCTACTATCATCAAGCTGGAGAAAATTATAATTTTGGGTGATTTCAATTTACATGTAGATGATGATTCTTGTAAAGCAGCAGTTGATCTTATCTCTATTACTGAGTCTTTTCATTTTACTCAGCATGTTCATGTACCCACACATTGCAAAGGTCATACTTTGGATCTTCTTTTTTCCTTTGGCCTCAACATTGATCTTGTTTGTGTAGAGGACATATTTTTCAGTGATCACAGTTGCTTATATTTTAATTTGTCCTTCAGCACTGATCCTGCTCCTCCTAGTCGCTTGATCCAAAAAAGAATAATAACTGAGCACACAGCCAAAACTTTTATTTCGCATTTTGATCCTTCACATTTAGTTTTTAACTCATTGAATGTGGACCTAGCAGTATCATGTTTTAATGCTTACTGTACTGATCTCTTGAATTTAATTGCACCTTTGAAACAAAGCACTGTTCGTGGTACAAACTCTCCTTGGATTAATAATGAAATCATGTCACTGAGGAGATTATGTCGGAAAACAGAACGTTTATGGAAACGTACTGACTTAGAGGTTCACAGGCTTCATTTAAAAGACTTAATCTGTTCCTTAAATGAGATGATTAAGAATGCAAGATCAAATTATTTTGCTAATCTCATCAAATCAAAAGGACGAAATCCAAAAATCTTATTTGACACGATCAAAAACATTGTTTCTCCGATGTGTTCGCTTCAAAGTAATTTTAATTATGCTGATTGTAATTTGTTTTTAAAATTTTTTATTGACAAAGTTGCTAACATCAGAGCTGGTATCTTACCATCAACATCCAGTTATGTGGACCCTCAACCGTTGACCTTGACGACATGGTCCTCTTTTGACCCAGTGTCCGTTAAGGACATTTCTGATCTTTTGACACACATGACAATGTCATCGAGTCCACTGGATGTTCTTCCATCATCTCTTTTTAAAGATGTTTTTGATTTTATTGGTCCCAGTGTAGTCAGCCTGATAAATTTATCTCTTAGTTCTGGATCTGTACCTCAATGTTTTAAAACTGCTGTTGTCTGTCCTCTGTTAAAAAAGCCTAACCTGGACTGCACTCTGCCTGAAAATTATAGACCCATTTCTAAACTTCCTTTATTGTCGAAAATCCTTGAGAAGGTTGTAGCTCAACAACTGAACTTTTATATTGAGGACAATGATCTTTTGGACAGTTTCCAGTCTGGTTTTCGTAGACTGCATTCCACAGAATCTGCATTACTAAAAGTTTCTAGTGATGTGTTGATGGCAGCTGACACTGGACATTACACTGTGTTTGTTGCTTTGGACTTGACTTCAGCATTTGATACTGTGGATCACACTGTTCTCATTAACAGATTATGTGATCTGTTTGGTATTTCTGGTACGGTTTTAAATTGGTTCAATTCTTATTTATCTAATAGGTCTTTTACTGTTTTCATGAACAATGTTCATTCTGACGTTTCTGATCTGCCCTATGGGGTGCCCCAGGGTTCAGTTTTGGGCCCGATCCTCTTTTTATTGTACCTACGCCCATTAGGCTTTATCTTAAATAGCTTTAGTAACGTCTCATACCATGTGTACGCTGATGACATTCAATTGTATTGTTCATTTCGACTGTCTGAATTCTATAAATTGACTGAACTCAGTAACTGCCTATCAGCCATTAAGATATGGCTTAATGACAACCACCTGCAGCTAAATGCTAACAAGACTGAAACGCTTATCGTTGCTCCGGATGATAAAATCATTGAAATTAAGAAGCATCTTGGGTTCTTAAACCTTGCGAACAAAAACAACCTCAGATATCTGGGTGTTCTCTTTGACAGCTCTCTGTCAATGGACAATCATTGCAAATTGTTAGCTCGAAACAGTTTTTATCATTTAAGGAATATTTCTAAGCTACGTGCTATTGTATCACAAAAGGAATTAGAAATGATTGTCCATGCATTTATTTCTTCTCGCCTAGACTATTGCAACGGCCTTTTAGTGGGGATTAGTAAATCCTCCATAGCTTCCCTTCAATCTGTGCAAAACGCTGCAGCCAGGCTTTTGACTAGAACCCCCAGAACAGCTCATATCACTCCGGTTCTGGCCTCTCTACACTGGCTCCCAGTTCATTTTAGGTCACATTTTAAAGTTTTATTATTAACTTTTAAAGCATTACATGGTGAGGCTCCTAAATATTTATTGGACCTTTTGAAGCCTCTTTGTCCATCTAGAACTCTGAGGTCTTCCAATAAGCTACTGCTGACAGTTCCGAGAACTCATTTTAGAACTCGTGGCGATAGAGCATTTGAAGTGGTGGCTCCGAGGCTCTGGAACGCTCTCCCTATAACAATACGCTGCTCCGAGTCAACAGCTGCATTTAAAAACAGTCTTAAGACTCATCTCTTCAGACAGGCGTTTGGTTAACTTTGTACATTGTTTTTAGAGCTAGTTATGTTTTACCTTTTTGTATAGTATCTCTGTGATTTTTGTATAGTATCTCTATGATTTTATGATTTTATTTCTGTGATTTTATAATTTTATGATTTTATTTTTCCTCCTGTGAAGCACTTTGTGACTCTCATGTCTGGGAAATGTGCTATATAAATAAAAATTACTTACTTACTTACTTACTTAAGTTAATGTGTTCGACATAACCGTACTTCATCTAGCTACCTAATGGTCACCAATGGTGTGCCACAAGGCTCAGTTTTAGGTCCCACTCTTTTTACAATTTATATAAATAATGTAGGTCAAAACATTCCTGACACATCCTTGCATCTCTATGCCGATGACACTGTTGTTCATTGCCAAGCTAACACAGTTGCCAAGGTTTTCCAGCTTCCACAGTCTGGATTTGCCATCATTCAGTCAGACTTATTCCATCTCAAGCTGATGCTAAATGCCGACAAAACCAAAGGTATGTTGTTTACCAACAGTCAGTGCCCGCAGTTCTTCCTCCTATCTCATCGATGACAATGTTCCTATTGAGTTTTTAGATTCTTATGAATACTTGGGAATTTTGGCACATCTCTCTTTTAAACCAAATATTGAAAACTTGATGAAGAAACTGAAATTAAAACTGAGTTTATTTTTCAGAAATAGATCTTGCTTAACTCTGAATGCCAAAAAACACCTTGTAACCGCTACCTTCCTACCGGCCATTGACTCTGGTGACACTATTTACATGAATGCCCCTGCCAGCTCCTTGCAGATGTTGGATGCCCTCTACCATGACACACTAAGATTTATAACTGGTTGTAACTACAAAGTATTATACCCATCACTGCACTCTGTACTCCTTGGTCAGATGGTCATCATTATCTACACATAGACTCTCACACTGGTTCGTTTTCATCTATAAATCCCTCCTTGGTCTGCTACTTTCTTATATCTTCTCCCACATGTCATGCCGTCAGTGCAATTACAACATGTGCGCTCAGTGTGGACTGAACTTGGCAAAAAGGCCTTTTCCTACTCAGCTCCTGCAACCTGGAACACCTTGCAACAGGAAAGGAAGTTATCCACCTTGATTTCTTTAAAGGATTTCAAACATTTGATGATGTCAATAGAAAAATCTAAGCAAATGTGTTCCTGTTTTTAGTATTTCACCCTGTTTTACAGCACCCTGATTTATTGTTTTACATACTACTCTTATTTTAACTGCATTTTTTTAACTGTAGTTTATTGTTTCATTGACTACTGTTATTGTTGTCTGTACTTTATATATTCTGTCTGGAACAGGTCTCTCTTGCAAATGAGTCCCCGTGGCTGAATGAGGCTATCCTGTATAAATAAAGGTTGAATGAAAAAAAAAAATGCTTGTAGTGTTTATTGTCATTTTTTAAAAATGAGGTATATACGTAATAATTAAAATCCAAACACTTCTTTCAAATCATGCATTAAAAACTTCTTTATGTTGAGGTCTTTGCTAAATATTAAGAAACAATTTAATTATATATTGTTGTCTATGTTTGCATTTGCATCAACAGCGTTATCAGTCTACAAAACTAAATCATTTTGTACCCTGATGCATGCTCAATAATCCAGGTAGAAAAATCTAAAAATCTAAAAAAGCTAAGTCTGGTCCTCTGGACATTCAAAAAAACAAAAAAACAAAACAAAGCAAAAATTGTAGAAACGTTTCGTCTTTCGTCCGAAAGACTTCCTCAGTTGAATGTCCAGAGGACCAGACTTAGCTTTTTTAGATAAATCATTTTGTCCTTTTTTTGTCCTTTGTAGCTTTTAT
>JBBPBX010031980.1:9009-21631 GCA_038048925.1 Garcialebias charrua | reverse complement strand
ATGACGCGCTGACGCATCGTGTAGCGGTGACGCATAATAGATGCAACTTAAATAAAGGTGTGACATGTTTATGGATTTTTCCAATTTATTGCCAATAATTGGACAAAGCGACTTATAGAAAGGTGCGAGTTATCAGGTTGAAATACGGTAGCTTGGCTACAAGTTATCCTAATTATTTGTTGCAATTTCTATTTACGGTATCCTTTTTTAAATAATTTCAGTGCACAATGCTGTTGCTGTTTGGCATATTGTTTTTGCACTATTAGTGTTTAGCATATTTCTTAGTTCATATCTTAGATCTTACTGTTTTTCTTTGTAATTTGTACTTTTGTTGGATGTAACTGGGACCCTGTGTACACAATTTCGTTCCACCACATGTACCACATGTGATGTGAATGACCATAAAGAAACCTTGACCCTAATCAAAATGTTGCAGAGATAGGATAAAGTAAAAGAGACAAAATAAAATCAAACTAAAACAATTTGAAAAAGCTCCATTGTTATTTTGGTTTCTACAACACAAGGTTAGACATGCATGAAACTGGATATGTTGCAATTTCTAAAACCAACATATTTCCAGTCCACACAGAACCAATAAACACTGGGTCTTTGAAAATGTTCCCTTGGAAAACATTAAAAAAAAATCCATTTTTTTTCTCTGAAATTAAATAAATAAATAACTAAATCAGTTTGAGTGTGCACAAAACAAAAAAGTTTATAGCAAGTATCACTCAGCCCATTGTGAATATAAATTATCTATCAGGGCACTAACGACCAATTTCTAGGCTGTTGGTCCTCCTTTTACATGTGAATAACTAGTTCATGCTGTCAGCAACAAATTGGTTGATCCACTATGAGATGGTGCTGTTCATAAGATTGAGTTTGCTGAAACCTTTCAACAAAGAAGAAGCCAACGTTTTTAGGAATATTTTGTGCAATGCCCAGAATATGTCTGACCACATTCTATTCCAGATTAAAGACCGTGTAAAGTGAATTTCAATATTTTCTTCAATAAACATTATAAATGTCATAATTGTATTGAGTAAAAAGTCTCAAAATTGTAGCTCAATTAATTTTGGAGTTATAGATCAAACTGTGTATAAAGATATGTCTGTTTCAGGATTTTTTAGGCGTGTTTTAAATGTGACCGCGTTTCGTCACGCGGTCTTCTTAAGTATAGCCCCACCCCCTGCAGCTCCAGCCGTATAAATTACTTCTTCGCCTCGGTGGAGCCGTTCACTCGCGAATCGCAGATAGCATCAGATAGCAATAGCTATAGCTCCTTTTTTGCTAAGAAAATGCGACAGGTCCATTGCATACTTAGTTATCAACGTGATTACTCTATATTTTAATCACCAACACAGACCCCGCATGCGATGTGACCGGGTCGGACCGGGTGCAGCGAGTCCGCTGCTCATCTTCTAAAATAGCGCTTATTATTAAACACATAACAGCGGAGTTATGAATTATAGTTGTGTCCTCAACTTTAAAAACAAAACCAGAGTTGTTTGTGCACTAAAAACAGCGTAACTCTTGGAAAAAGGAGCTGCTGTTACAGCCAGAACTCAGATAAAAACAGAGCAGGTTTACTGGATCTCTGCTGCACCTGTCTGCCTCTCCACACACAGCTCAGGCTGTGAAGAACGATGCCGACCGTCACAGTGGTCACTGTCTGACTCAGAGTCTGAGTCTGGCTCTGGAGGTTCAAATGAGTAGGGCTGGAGAACTCCAATTAGGCTGCCAGCCTTCGCGAACATCTTCAGGGTGCAGGACACGGGCGCAGTACTGCGCTGAAACCACGCCCACGCGCTGACACGCCCCCAGCGTTTCAGACCAGGGCACAATTATGTTTTTTCATTATTTTTGAGACTTAATTTTATAAGGTAAACAATGTTTTTAATCAGTCAGATTTATATGGGTGATTAATAACACATATTTATGCCGTGTGACAAACTCAAAACACACATTTAATTTTACTTTACACGGTCTTGAAGTCCCTCCCTATGCAACTGGGTCCTAGACTTCTTATCAAACAGACTGCAGTCAGTGAGGATCCACAACGTCTCCTCCTCCACCATAGCCCTCAGCACTGGCTCTCCTCAGGGCTGTGTGCTGAGCCCCCTCCTGTTCACTCTGCTCACATATGACTGTGCACCTACACATCCAGGTTGTCATGTTGTAAAGTTTGCAGATGATACAGCTGTGGTGGGATGCATCACAAGCGAGTCCAGCTACAGGCAGGAGGTAGAACACCTAGAGAGCTGGTGCAGGAAGAGCAACCTTCACATCACTGTGAAGAAGACGAAGTAGATGATTGTGGATTTCAGAAGGAGCAACTCCCCTCCCCGAATATAGTAGGATCTGTGGTAGAAGTGATCTCCAGTTACAAGTACTAGAATCTGCACCTGAATGACAACCTCAGCTGGGACAACAACACTTCCAGCCTGATCAAAGAAGTAGAGTTGCATTTGGGCCTAATAAATCCGACCCAGACGCGACCAAGCCTGTTTTTTTTTTCCCCGAGCCCCACCCGAACCCAATGGACCAACGATAATTAGAACCTGAGAAAAACCCAACTTTTAAAATTGATTTATATTAAGCTTTTACTGCTTTTGTAAGCAAATCAGTTTGACATGATAGTTTTACAAATGTAAAGAAAAGAAGATACGATTTATTTTTATTAACAAGTCACCAAATGGATATTAACATACAAAACATATAGCCTAAAAAAATCAAATCTAAAGATAGGCTATTATACAGATGAACAAAAATATTTTTAGAGCGAAATTATTAGGAAAAATATTGAACAACTATTTTAATTTAGACCTAAAAGAACGTTGTGTAAAATTAAGCTGAGTCACGCTGTCACTGATGACAGAGCGATTTAACCTACACCCACACTACACCACAGAATAGAACTGGTGTGTGCATGAAAAATAAATTGAAAAGGCCCGCATTCTACAACAGTGCTTATACTAATACTTTAATAAACAAAATATGTATAACAAATAACAGACACCGGGTAAAGATGGATGGATGGATGATGGATGGATGGATGGAGGGACGATGGATGGATGGAAGGCTGAAAGAATAACAGTAGCCGGAAACTAATATTGCACAATTTTGAATTGCAACAATAAAGGGACGGGAGTGATCAAGAATAAAAATTATCAAAATATATATTAATAAGAATTGCACAAACAAGAACAAAATAAAAAGCACACATATACAGCTGGCTCAGTTTGCACCGGGTTGTCATGCAGCCACAGCCTCGTTTCTTTGGCTATGAATCTGCAAAGTAAAGCTAGAACAAGACCCAGAGTTGCCTAAATATAAAATTATGAACATATTTAAAAAGCTGTCAAGAAGTTACTGTGTTCTACTTACATGTTGTTATGTAAAAACCATATTGCGCTGTAGCAGATTTGAGAGCAGTCCGCCGCTGTGAGAGCAGGGTGCAGACCTGAGCGTGCACCTGACACATGTCAGCAGGTGTCATCATTTTTAATTGAGTTAAAATTAGGCCACAGGAAAAGTTTAAGTTGTGGATAATGATTCTGCGCTCCAGTACTTCTGCACATCTGTGGTGCACAAATGCCTGCTGTTTAATCTGTGTGAGTGAGGACTGTGTTACTCCAGTTTCGTGTAGCAATAAGAAGGGGTGTGAGATGGAGGAAGAAGGGCAACACTTTCTCCACTCCCCTTCACTACATTTGTTAAATTTCTTTAGCTCTTGTTAAAGTGGGTCACCAGCTGGTCAGTTTACTGACCAACAACAACTTATTCACCCTTTAATAATCAGAATCAGTCACTGAAGTAGAATCTGTTAATTACAGGGAGTTTTATATCATAACACATGAATATTCATGTGAATGAAGAGACCAAAGTTGTCTTTGAAGTTTTATTACAAAAATATTCAAACTAAAACCAACAACAATAATAAACAAACAATAACAATGAATCAATCAAGGCTTAATTCTCTTATCTAAGGCAAAATTGACTCTTTGAGGAGGAATTATTTCAGTTTTATACGCGCATGAATTTAGACAAAGTTTGGCTATTTTAACAAATTGTTACTTTGGATTTTTGGTGGAAAGAAGTTGTTTAATCTGATCAGATAAAGTCATTTATCATCACTGCAAGCCAGGAAATGATTTATCAAGTTGCATCAGCTTAAAATAGCATAACCAGACCAAGGCATCATGTCACCAGGTTCTGCTCCTTACCGGGTCAGCGTTGAAGGCACCAGGTCACTTGTCTTTCTGGGGTTCTCTGGTGGATCAGACCAGACACACCATGAGGAGGACTCACTGGGGACTGCCCAACGTAGCTGACCCTCACTGTGACAGCTTCAGGGGTCTGAGGGCAACAGCTGATGAGAAGGAACACCATCCATCGGTACCTTCTGCACATTTGAACTTCAAGCCAAGAACGTGAATCTTGCAGTGGAAAAAGGCTTCATCTTCTGCAGTTATTTACTTCTAACAATTGTAACTGAGCAACATTTTTATCTGCTCAGGAGTTGAACGAGCGGACCTTGGCACGACCTCTCGGATGTTGTCCACAGACAAACCATCTTCCGGTTCGGAGCCGGAGACGATCTGCTCAGTCCGGGGGTCCAAGGCAAACTGCTTTTTACACAAAGGATCTTTGTGCTAAACAACAGCTCTGAGGATATGGTTTTGACTAACTAGGGAACATTTTGACTCCCCTCTGAAGAAAACAGCTTCAGCTCAAAGACTGCTCACGACAGATGTCTCTGAAGGAATAATCACTTTCTGTAAAACAGAACAGAGAAATATGTTATCCACATTGTAATATTTTACATGATTTCATTATAATGATTGAGAACAACAATCAAAATTATTCATGTTCACACTTGTTAATCAAAAAACAAACTTCATTAATGATTTGTTTTTCTTTCTTAGAAACAGAGGAAGAATAAGGTCAACATTTGTCAGACTGTAGCTGACTCTGTGTCCCTGACGAGAAATGTGTAGAAAAACATCAGACATTATTGAAGTCAGAGGTAATTTAAAGAACACGATTCATGGTGAGTCTGAAAGATGAATAAGGGTCGAGGGTCATGATTAGAGCAGTGCAGCTTCATGCTACATTCTCATTTCAGAGGCAAACAAGGTTGATAGTGGGACATTTGTCACCCTCCAGTTCTTTCAGTGGATGGTAAAATGTTTGTAGAAATGTGACTAAAAAGCCCAATGTGTCGGGGGAGACGTTGTACATGTGTGCCTGCTCCCCGCGAGCATCCATGCATCTTCTCATACAACTTGTTCTAGATGTCTTGCACTGACTTGAGGTACACAGTGCTGAATCTGGTCTCGCCCATCTGGAGTACAGTCTTTGAGAGCTACACAGATAGACCAGATTGTTTTGTATATCGCACGAGCTTTGCTGCAATTGTCGCAACAATTCTGGAGCGCTTTCGGCAAGTGCGTCAGTGTCCAGAATCCAGATCTCAGACTTTGCACCGTGGTGGCTTTGAAGAGTGAGTTCTCCCATTTTTAGCCTTTCATACTTTTTTGCTCCATTATGTCACTTGTTGTGTGTGGTCAAGTGCTAATCCTCAGATGTGTCATAAGAGGAGCAGGCAGGGCAGGGCCATGTGTAATTGTTCTGCAATGCGCCACCAGCGCTACTGTCTTTTAACAGTTTGATTAACTTCTGCACTCTATTTTATTTATTTCCATTCCTCATCAGTAAACTTACTTTCTCCTCCTCTAAATTAACACGTTATATTGTGCATTATTTCAATCAATCAATCATCTTTATTTTACCAGGTAGAGCCCATTGAGATCGAGATTTCTTTTACAAGGGTGACCTGGTCAAGTGGTCAGCAGCACACGTCACATGGTAATTGACAATTAGCATTTGCATTTATCACACAAAAAAAGAAGAAAATAAAGAAAACTACAATCACAATAAATAGATGTTGACAGTTCAAAACCAACAGAATAAGACATACTTGGTAAATGGTAAATGGAGCTTATACAGTATAGCGCTTTCCAGCCCCCTGTGAGGGACCCCAAAGCGCTTTACAATACCAACCATCCACCCATTCATACACACATTCATACACCGGTAGCGGCGGTACTTCTATAGACATTATATATATAACAAGCAGACAGACATCGGTTGAGTAGATACAGTTAAAAAATCAACAATGACATGTATGTTGGATCAGTAATGTTTAGAAACATCTGCAATGGTCAAGTTTCTTGATGACGTTATCTAATACGGCTGACATGAAGGATCTAGGAGAGATGAGTGTTGATAGTTTCAGATCTGTCTGTAAGTTGTTCCAGGCTGAGGGGATGGCGAAGCTGAACGCTCTTTTTCCTAGTTCAGTTCTGACTATTTGTTTTCCCTCTTGGGTTTCAATTTGAAGTGGGTTCTCTGGTTGCTGCTTTCTGTTGGATAAAACCATGATCTTGCTTTTGTCGGCATTTAGGACCAGTCTAAGTTTTTGCAGACGTGACTGAATAATATTAAAAGCATCCTGAAGAGAGGTGAAATCTTGGCTGAGGGAGGATGAACAGCAATAGATGATGGTGTCATCTGTGTAATAATGGTGGGAGGCATTTGACAGATCACTGCAAAATCGTTGATATATAGGGAGAAAAGAATGGGACCCAAGACAGAACCCTGTGGCACCCCTTTCACAACATCTAAGAAGGTAGAGGAGGATCCGGCTACATGAACAGACTGCGTTCTGTCAGTTAGGTAGTTGGTGAACCAGGAGACTGCAAGTTTTGATAGACCAGAGTGTTCCAGGATGTTTGTCAATAGTGATCAACTGTATCAAATGCCTTGGACAGGTCTAAATAGGGCAACACAGTATTGTTTGCAGTCCAGGCCATGTATGATATAATTTAATACTTTGATGATGATGATTTGATGATTTATTTGTTTTCTCAGGGACAGTGCACAACAATACATTGACCTACAAAAACAGGAAAGATGCATTGTGCCAGGTTATAGTAATAATACTAATTTCCGCCTGTAGTCCCCGGACAGGTTGATGTTTAACAAGAGTAACGGATTTTTGTAAGTGGATGAGAAAACCATTAAACACAAATACAGACACAATATATACATACATATCATACCTCGCCCCTCAAATATACCATACATAAAAAACTTTCAAAATTTCACCAGTTCTCTCACACACACACGCACTACCAGTTTGTTCACATACACACACACACACACACACACACACACACACGCACACACACTCACACACTCACACACACACACACACACACACACACATACACATACACATTGAGAACTGTACTTTGAGAATTGGTGCTGTGCTGTTTTCTGAATCCTGACTGGAATTGTGACAAATTGTTTATTTAGTTTGATTGCTGCTGTATGATTCATAAAACCGCATCAAAGCCTGAGGCCGGCTCGGCCCACTCATTAACTACATTATAACGGCCCCGCCCTAATTCGGGTCGGGCCGGGTTTCAGGTTCAGGTTAGAAATGACAGCTCTACAAGGAAGCTTATCAGAGACTCTACTTCCTCAGGCGGCTGAGATGAGCTTGTTTGTGAAGCTCAGTTCTCACCTCCTTCTACAGGTGTGCAGTGGAGAACATCCTGTGCTCCAGCATCAACATGTGGCATGGAGGCTGCACAGCTGCAGAAAGAAAAGCTTTGCAGAGAGTGGTGAAGGCTGCACAGAAGTCTGTTGGGTCAGTCTCCTCACCATCACGTACACCTACACCTCCATATGTAGGAAGTAGAGTCCAAATCGACTAGTTGACTAATAAATTCTAGGACATCTCACACGTTTTGAAATTTCATGTCAACTAGTCGCAGTCACCACCACCCCTCTCACTGTTTTTAGTATATATATATATATATATTTTTTTTTTAAAGTGGGGCGGGCAGTGGTTAGAGCTGTCATTTCTAACCTGGGCCTGCGTCCGGCCCAAGCCAAAATAATGTGCTGGATGGGTGGGCTGTGTTGGTGTCAGGCTTTTATTTGCGTCAGTGGACGTGAGTAGCTGACGATCCAATTTGGATCACCAACTTGCTTGTGGCCATTTGATTGTGCGCTGACGGGCCGGTTAAAAGAGGTACAGAAACGTCCAGATGGATCACTGCCAGCGAACCACCTGCAGCTTAACTGGACCCAGCCGCTGTGTTAGCGGACGTGCATGGCCGATGACCGTTAATAACTATAATAACTATAATATTATAATGAGGTAGATTCCAACACCGCCCACCCTGCTGTTTTTAGTTTTATTTGGTGGATTAATTAAAATAAAACTAAAAACAGCTGTTTTTCACTTATGTGCCCGCTGTTTTTCGTTTTATTTTCATGTGCCAGATGTTTCTTTCACTTTTGCAGCTTAATAGTAGTTTTGGTTTTCCTGTGACTTATTTGCAGTATGATGAAAGGTAGGAGCATGAATGTACACTCCAGACGTAATTACTCTTTTTTCGTAAATAATGACTTTTTTTTTGTAAATATGATGTGTCTTGAGTGTGGCCAGACAGCATCGGATGGTTGTGTGTAGAATGTCTGTTGTTGTGAAGATGAGAAAAAGAGTGAAATCAGAGAAGAAGACCAAATGGTGGAAGCTAAAGAAGGAAGAATGTTGTGAGAAATTCAGAGACGAGCTATTAAAGGCTCTGGGTGGTAAGAAGGAAGGTACTTGGTGTTTCATCTGAACAGAGAATTGATGATAAGGAAACCTGGTGGTGGAATAGTGAAGTGCAGGACGCCATTCAAAGAAAGAGATTAGCCAAGAAGAAATATGACAGTGAGAGGACTGAAGAGAGGAGACAGGAATATAAGGAGATGGGACGTAGAGCAAAGAAGGAAGTAGCTAAGGCAAAGCAGAGGGCGTACAATGAGTTGTATGGGAGACTGGACACTAAAGAGGGCGAGAAGGACTTGTACCGATTGGCAAGACAGAGGGATCAGGCTGGAAAGGATGTGCAGCAGGTTAGGCTTATTAAAGATGGGAATGGGAATGTCCTAACAAGTGAGGAGAGTGTGACAGGAAGATGGAAGGAGTACTTTGAGGAGCTAATGAATGAAGAGAATGAAAGAGAAAGAAGAGTAGAGGTCATAGAATCTGTGGACCAGGAAGTGGGAAAGATTAGTGAGGGTGAAGTCCGGAAAGCTCTGAAAAGAATGAAGAAGGGGAAGGCAGTAGGACCTGATGACAGGTTTGGAAATGTCTTGGAGAGATGGCAGTGAGGTTTTTGACTCAAATATTTAATGGAATATTTGAGGGTGAGAAAATGCCTGAAGAATGGAGAAGAAGTGTGCTGGTTGCCCATTTTTAAGAACAAGGGTGATGTACAGAGTTGTAGCAACTACAGGGGAATTAAGTTGATGAGCCACACGATGAAGATCTGGGAGAGAGTTGTGGAAGCAAGACTTAGACAAGAGGTGACTATCTGTGAGCAACAGTATGGTTTCATGCCAAGAAAAAGCACCACAGATGCCATCTTTGCTTTGAGGATGTTGATAGAGAAGTACAGAGCGGGTCAGAAAGAACTCCATTGTGTCTTTGTGGATTTAGAAAAAGCATATGACAGGGTGCCAAGAGAAGAGGTGTGGTATTGCATGAGGAAATCTGGAGTGGCAGAGAAGTAAGTATGTTAGACTGGTACAGGACATGTATGAGACAGCAGGACAGTGGTGAGATGTGCTGTAGGAGTGACAGATAGCTTCAAGGTGGAGGTGGGATTGCATCAAGGATTGGCTCTGAGCCCCTTCTTGTTTGCTCTGGTGATGGACCGACTAACAGATGAGGTCAGGCAGGAATCCCCATGGACTATGATGTTTGCAGATGACATTGTGATATGTGGTGAGAACAGGGAACAGGTGGAAGAGAACTTGGAGAGGTGGAGGTATGCACTTGAAAGAAGAGGAATGAAAGTCAGCCGTAGTAAGACAGAGTACATGTGTGTGAATGAGAGGGAGGCCAGTGGAACAGTGAGGCTACAAGGAGCAGAGGTCACAAAGGTGCAGGACTTCAAGTACTTGGGGTCCACTGTCCAGGAAAATGGGAAATGTGGTAAAGAGGTGAAGAAGAGAGTCCAGGCAGGATGGAGTGGATGGAGAAAAGTTTCAGGAGTGATTTGTGACAAAAAGGTGTCAGCAAAGGTCAAAAGAAAAGTTTACAAGACAGTGGTGAGACCAGCTCTGTTGTATGGTCTCGAGACGGTGTCATTGACAAAAATGAATCCAGCTTTAACTTCTGGGTTCCAGTCAAAAGTCCAAATTTGAACAGCCTTCAGCAAAACCTTGTTGAACCCTCAAAGCAGGGCAGGATCTAGAACTTTAAGACAGAAGCAGTCACGGACACACAGAGGCACATTCTGTAGGGGCCGGGCCCAAACTAGAGTCTGTAGGAGCTGGGCTTACAGGCTTATTGAAAAGACAACACATTGTTGGATTGGAACCAAGAGACAAGCTACCCAGGCAGCGACAGGGAGTGAGTCCCCAGAAGAGTGATAAATGGGTAGTTAGGAACATGAAATTTTGCCAGTAGTCCTATTACTACTTCTGCTTTCTCCAGAAAGTCGACTTTTGTTATTGTCTTGGAGCTCCAGCCCAGAGGACGTTACAGATTCATTCAGTCTGTAGTAGAGAGACACTTTTCTGGGCTGGTCTTTTGCTGTTGTTGTCTTTTTAACTATCAGAATCAGAATAAGCTTTATTGTCATTATACCGAGATACAATGAGGGTATATCCGACCCGTACAGTCGTCCAAAAGATGGGCGGAGTGCACATTGCTGCTGCTCTTTAAGAGTGCGGCCTCTAATCTTTTACAGAATACTTTTAGGCTTAGATGAGAAAAGGGCAAGAAAACCTAGTCGTCGTAACCTAGTCCAGAGCCCCACTCAGCCATTGTCCAGATAAAAGCTGTTTGTTATCATCCAGCTCAGATGAGGTTCTGTTGCATGTCCACAGCCTTGGGGAAGGGAGGGGTGAGGAGACAGACAGAGCATATTTGTTTTTCATAACATGCCAGGAGGAACTGAGATAGTCCGCCTTCAAAACCAGTTCCAGATCCACAGTTTGGGTCAGACTGAACTCGTAAATTGCTGTTTCTGCCTTTTAAATTCTCACTAGAACATTCTCTGATGGTGACTCCAAACAGCCAAATTGATTATTTATGCCGAAAGCCGAGCTAACTGCTTCTCCAAGATTATTCCCAACCATTCATGGGTGCTGTCAGAAAGTTCACAGTCCTGATAACAGCCTGCCCCAGCTCTCTGATGCAGCTCCACATAAAAATTCAGTCTGAGTGCTGCCAAGCTTTGACACCTTCCACACACATTTGAAGACAATCCAGATTTCACCAACCCAAACAGCAGAATCTAGTTGTCACCTAAAGCTCGTCATCTGATTGGTTGCCCTGTATGTCAATCAAGTGACGGGATGTTTGATAGGCTGACAATTTTTTAATGTCACGCTGCAATCTACTAGTAATGCCTCCGCGATCAACCGGTAGATCGTGATCGACGTAATGAGCACCCCTGCTCATGCAGCATGAGTCATGCTAAAAACAACGGCGCAAATCGCAGCAAAACATACAAGCGAAAACAATCAGCAAATTACCTGAGATTTTAAGCCCTTGCTAAAACATGAGTGAGAAACCTGGACCAAGTAAGAAGGCAAAAACGTATCACTTTCATACGGAATGGGAGGTGGACTTTTTTCCAGTCATTTTTCACTCACCAAACTTCAAAAGCGAAAGCCGCCACTGAAGCATCGTTCCGGGTGAGTCACGCCGGATGTTTTGTTTTTTGAATGTCCAGAGGACCAGACTTAGCTTTTTAGATGTGGCATTAGTATTGATTCTCAGCATTTTTTATAATTATACTTTATTTATAAACCCCTTTAAAACAACCATAGCTGCAACAAAGTGCTGTATATATAAAACCATTTAAACTAATCATCACATATTTTACTCTTTTAAATTAATTATTTTTCACATATCTAAAAAAGCTAAGTCTGGTCCTCTGGACATTCAAAAAAAAAAAAAAGTCATTTTTTGAAAATTCGCAAAAATGTAAATAAAAATTAATGCGAATCAGAAGTGTTTCCATCAACTGGCTTGAAGCGAATCCACCAGGCCACGCAAAGCGGCATTACGTCAGACGTCAGCGTTACGCATGTCTACAGTAAACAGGAAGTAGCGGTTGAAAACAGGAACCGAACCACACATCTCGGCAAAATGGAGAGAATATTTCAGGAATGTGTTGCTATCGGGCAAGTTGTATTTATTCTGTCATGCCAACTAGTTTTAGCGATGTTACAGCGGAAACAGCTGATCAGTCACATGACGTGAATGTTCGCTACGTCAGAACTGAGTCGGCAAATCTGTTTCCATCTCTCGTTTTGCGCATCAGCTCTGTTTCGAAAAACCCAAAAACCACCTCAAGCAAGCGTATCAACTTTTTTGCGAATTAGAGGAAGTTAATTCGAATCGTGCCGTTTCCATTCACCTTTCCTGATGCGACACTTCAAAATGTGCATCGGAAACCTTGATGGAAACACGGTTATTGCTTCTTTCAAGAGCTCCACACCTGAAAATGCCTCATGAGAAACTCAAAAAAGGCGT
>JBBPBX010031979.1:0-34173 GCA_038048925.1 Garcialebias charrua | reverse complement strand
CCGCAGAGGACACAAGGGACTGCTCATCCGAGGACGAGAGCCCGGTAAGTGAACCTTCAACTACAGGTGAGACAGAAGAGACCCAAAAGTTGGACCAAACTCTGGCCCAACAAGAGAACCTCCTCTGTGAGCTGACACATTCAGCACTCCCTGACCACTGCCTACCACAGGTAGTGAAAGGTGTGGAGATCCACGGATCCCACACCGAAGACGCTGTACTGTCCTCTGGGACAGGTAATTCGGCAATCAACCAAGCTTTCGATGAAACCTTGGTTCAAGGGCATCTGAGTCCAGAAAATGACAGTCAACCAAACGCTGACAGTCACTTGGACATCATTGTTGCAGATTACGAGGACCCCTCATCAGACAAGAAGGGGGCAAACTCACATTACCTACCACAGGTAGAGAAAGGTGTGGAGATCCAAGGACCCCACACCGAGGTTGCTGTACTGTCCCCTGGGACAGGTAAATCGGCTATCAGCCAAGCTTTTGATGAAACCTTGGTTCAGGAACATTTGTGTCTAGAACTAGTCAGAAATGACATAGTTTTTACAGACTCAAAGAGCCCCTCTTCAGTCGAGAGGTGGGAAGACATACACAACGACAGTGACCCGTCGCAGTCTGTACAATCAGACACACCTGCGACTGCGCCGACAGTTGTGACACACCTGAATTACACGGAAAGAGGTAAACGTAAGAAGATACGTTGGCCGAAACCTAAACGATTCCTGTGTACCGTCTTCTCTCAGCTGCGCGAACAGCTTAAACTAAACGGTGGCATCCTAACTTGTGCCCATGGACGGACGTCCTCACCTGTGCTCGTGGTCCCCCATGACCAAAGGGGGGTGATGTTAGGCCATGCCAAAGACAAAGATTTGAATGTACACCTCAGAAACACTTTTGCTTTCGCCCAGAAAAACCTGGAAAGATCCGCTGAAGGACGTAAGGCGTACTATGACCAAAAGGCCTCTCACAATGAACTCCAAGTGGGAGACAGAGTCTGGTACTATACGTTCGCCCCAGCAACCGGGAAAGGAGGGTCCGAGACCGGAACTCTCGCCCGCAAACTAATGCCCAGGTGGACTGGACCTCATCTGATAACAGACAAAGTGTCCTCAGTCGTCTACGAAATCAAAATCAGCAAAGGCCGCAAAGAGCCAATTGCTAAATGGGTACATCGAAATCAGATCAAACCTTACAAGGCGTTCAATGACTCCACAAAAGACAAAGATCTCACAAACTCACCGACTTCATGGGATAATAAGGTCGTCCAAACACAAGTTAGTAAATAAACTAATCAGGTTTAAACTACCATATTTCCCACCCTATAAGTCGCATTGTCCAATTTGAACTTAGAAACGCTAAGCCTAAAACCCACAACAAAAAACTAACCTTAACAACCGTTTAAATCCACGAGATTTAATTTGACCTCGGTCATAAAGTTGAGACCTGTTTTTCTTGTGTGTTGCACTTTGGAATCTGACGACAAGAGTGTGTCGAAGCAGTGAAACGTTGTTTCCTTGTTGTTTAGTCATTACTGTTGTCATTAGTTGAGATATTGTTTGGTTCTGAACACTCCCAGCCAAAAAGGTTTTGTATTAACATTGGTTAATGAATGATATGGATTTAACTATGCCAACATGCAGTTCGTTTTGTTAAATCTCAATCGTCGAAGAGTCAATGTAGTTTAAAGCTACTCAAGGTACCATAAACTACACTGGTCTCACAATTTCTAAATTGAACCGATTCGATCGTTTCTATTCTAGATTATCTATTCATTTTGATGAGTCTCGCCATAGACTTCAAAATTTATTAGGAATACCAAATCCTACGTCGTTCGTCTAAAAGACAACAGACATTTAGATCAAACTATATTTCATTTTTATTTTAGTTTAACCTAAACTAAGTAATGAATGGAGGAATAGTTTGGAATTAGAGGCCTTCGTTACAGAAGCCCTCCAAAATTTTATAGGTATAGATCCCTATATCTAATTTTACAGAATTGATCCACCCCTTAATTGGTAATTGTAGCTGATCTAAACCATGATAGCTTACATACCAGGTGCATATAGGTAGGGCCTAATGTAAAATCCCAATCATAAGCCCACCTAAAAAACCACATAATTGCATGACACATAGAACCAGAGTGGCACTGACTGGAAACCAACCAGCCAACAACCTTCGATGTGGGGACCTGCAGCTCCAACGCTTGGTCTTCAACCTTCATCCAAGGGTCGCCTCCTCTGCGTCAATCGAGGGATCCCCTCTACATGCTGATTATGAAAACAATTGTTGCTGATCAATCAACAAAACTAACCGTTGTGGAATTACTGCTGTGGAATTACCGCTGTGGATTATAAGACTTTGTTTTCCAAAGGATCACAGACTTTGTTTTCCAAGAGTTAACAGACTCAGTTTTCCAAGGGATTAAAAGCTTTTCGCAATGGGATTACCTCCGAACAGTATGGAATTTCCAAAAACTTTATGGGATTATAATTTTTGATTTTTCTTTTCCACTTGCTGGATTACTTCAAGATCAGAGACAGTTCAAGGTTTCCTTTCGTGTTGGACCTCATCCCCAAGGACTGGCGATGACTTCCAAAAGGGGGGAGATGTAGTGGGCATGACCATGTCCACTTTAATACACCTGTGTACTTTTGAACTGTTCCAGAGATGACCTTTACTGACCTCTCAGTAAAGCAAGACATTTACTACAAATTAGTCACATAGTCACCAAAAGAGACTATTTCTATCTTTGATTTTATTCTAATGTAATCAAAAGAATAACTTTTGTCATTTTCATGATATATGTTATATGCTGTTATTCTTTTAATATGTAGTATTACTGTGTTGCTTGACCAAATGAAAGTGTCTACTCAAAATATCTATGACAAAGTTGAATGAGGTGTCAGATTGACTTGCTCAGGAGTTGTTTTTGTTGAGTTCAGCTGAAACTCTCGGTAGCGTCGAGATGTCTCCTCTCTTTCAGACACTTTTCCAAAACATTCCTCTTTGTTATCTAAGCAGACTTGCTGTCAACCTTGAGTTTTTCACTTCACGTTTTCACACTCCTCTTGGCCCACGGACCAATGAGGAAAGTGTGTTCTAATCTCAACATTTTTTGAGTAAAAGCGTTTGTTTGCATGAACGCTTCAGAGTCTGCAAGAGTTTTGAAGGAACGAGTTAGTTCCTCAGAGTTTGCTGGGAACTTCAAAGAGATGTGAACCTTTCCCAAAGAGTTGAATGAATGCCTGTCACCCGCCAAGGACAGTCATTCGGCTAAGGACTAAATAACAGGCTGTTATGAGTCCACTTCGAACGAGCGTAAGCTCAAAACTTTGTTTATTCCTTCCTGGAATAAGTTTATCTTGAAGTCAGAGGCCAGGAGCTGACATATTCTCTGATGACCAAGCGGAAACCAGGAGACGTTGAAACGTAAACTAGAACCAGTTTTGGACGTGCTGGGACTAAAGGACTCTGTGCATCTGAAGGCTGGTGTCATTTCTTTATCAGACTCGTCGTCAAAAGGTAAAGAGCTGTTTACAAACGTACCTGGATTTTAGCAGAAGTCGGATGAGAAGTGTCACTTTGGTAAAATGCTCAAGACAATTTCCCTTTAACTCATCTCTCCATCTTCCTCCTATCTTTTTCCCTCAATTCTAAGCTGGAAACTACTTTAAGCTAAAGAGCCCTCAGACTAAATATGTTAACATCCAGTATTGAAGTCTGTTGTGTTGAATTTAAGTGTGCTGACGTATTAAATTGAAAGAAAGTGAAATCATATCAATCAAGTGTAATGGTGTTAATTTAGTGATTTATTTTAAATAAATGGTAGTGTCGCCTGGCATACCAACTAAGTTAACGTGTCCATTGTCACTCTATAGCTCTGTTTATTTATCCATCATAAAGATCACAGAAATATTGGGTAAACTGAAAAAGAAAAGAATCCGTGAAATTACTATTCAATCTGAATAAGTAAATTAATTAAGGTAAAGAGGTCAGTATTAATAGTGACCTCCTGTTAAAATCCTTTAGTTACATCTGGGTGGCACTATATGTGTTTAAAGACACAATATATGGTCTTCCTCATAATCCCTTACAGGAGTCCCGTCTCAACGGTGGACGACGGGTGCAAACAAGCTTTACACAGCTAAATGCACAGCAAACAGTTAAAATGTGCTACAAACACATGAATAATCCTAACTCCTAACCAAAAAAAACAAATGCAACAGACATGGTTTCCGCGGGGTCTTAAAAAGTCTAAAAACGTCTAAAATTTCAAAATATTGATTTTAGGCCAAAAAAGTCTTAAATTTGCTGAATTATTGTGTTGAAGTCTTAATTTTTTTGATGAGGTCTTAATTTCGTGTGCCGTCATAATCCTGCCTCAAGCACTAAAAAAAAGAAGCTTCCTACGTAAGCCACGTGACAAACATGTGACGTATTGCAGCTAGGGCTGCGACAACGCGTGATTATGCTTCTTTCACGGAGCTGTTTTGTTCACCGATAGAGCTTTGTCAAAGCTGGCTGACTGAATAAAGTAAAAAATAAAATAAAAACTGCAGCGCGCTGCGTGTGTGCCGGGTTTGAACCGAGCGAGGGGGGAGGAGGAAGTAGTGTTTTCAAAGTTATTTTACAAATGACCGACGCGACGCAGAGAAAACTTTTTGAGTCCTTCAAAGTGTGGGAGTACCTGATGCTTTATAAAGATAAAAAACTTCAACGTGCAGCTTTCAAAAGTGACAACGCGACACGAGATAACCACGCGGTGACGCAGATGAAACGTAAACATGACGGAGTTGTAAATTAACTTCACCACGCTGAAGGAAGAGCAACAGGTAAGTCTCTACATTAAACCACATTTGTTCTGTTTCAAAGTGAGAAAACGTAATGTCAGTGTCTCTGGAGGCTGAAGCTGCTTGTTTCTTAGCTGTGATAGTGGCAGAGAACGTGTGTGTTTTTATTGTTAATGTAACGGTACAAGAAGTGTTTAAATGTGATTTATAAATAAATCTAACACAAAGATGGTAATAATTTAATGATTTAGCTTCAACTTTTTATTTGCTGGTAAATTCTGAAGGCACTGCATTGTATGGAAGGATGAATTGCATTTAAACAGGAATTACAGTAATTTATTTCATCTACTCAAGTGTGTGTAATTAGTATTTTATATTTGTGTGTGTGTGTGTGTGTGTGTGTGTTTAGCCTAGCACTCAGTGGTGGGCTCCAGACCGCTAGGGAGCGCTAATGCGCTAATCCGCTTATAGCGTACCTAAATTATTTGTCAGCGTTACAGCGGATTAACTAACTTTTATAATTCATACGCGGATTTGCGCTATTTTTATTTAAAATGCAGTACCGCTAATAACTAATTATCTATCAGTAAAAACGAAAAAACTTATTTACGAGCTCGGACGACTGCTAACAGACTATATCCTGTCAGCGCCGGATGTGGTCCGTGACAAAAAAGCGTCCCCCTCAGTCTCTTGGTGTGTGCTCTCTCTCTAGCAGTTAGCAGCCAGTGTGTTACTCTGCAGCCTTATTGCTTGTTTTCGAAGAGTCAGACGAAGACTTTTTAACATGGAGGGTGAACTTGTGGATGTTTCTCAGTGGCCTACGCGACGCGTCTGGATTTAAAAAAAGAAGTTCGCCACATTAGCACTCTTCAAAATGGCGTCCGCGACGGCCACAGAAGCCAGGATTTTACAACAAAACACGGTAAAACAATTATTTCTTTGCTGAGAAAAAATATATTTCATAGCTGACGTTATAGCACAAGTTTTTCTGAGCTTGAGAGTTTCACGAAATGGTCAAATCTGCTGGATTTAAAAAAGTAGTTCACCATTAGCACTGTTCAAAATGGCGTCCGCGACGGCCACAGAAATTAAGAACATAAAATAGCTGACAGGGCAGCAAACTTACATACTCAGGAAATCACAAGGAACTCAGGAGACAGAGGCAACAGGAGACAATGCCAGGACAACGATAAACACAGAGATACAGACTTATTTTTGATTTGATTTGATGTTTATTCATTCATTTTAAAAGAACAATACAAAACAGTTTCATCAGATACAAGAATACAAGTAGGATAAAATGAAAGGAGCAGAAAGAAGATGATATCTTATTATTATATCTGCCCCTTATTTCACAGTTTGTTCAACCAATGATAACCTTCAAACTACATCACAAAATGAATAACTCTACTTAATTTTTCTAATACACAAACTACATCACAAAATGAATAACTCTACTAAATTTTTCTAACTGTAATACACAAACACACTAAGCTACATCATAAGTACAACATAAGTACACAAACACACTAAGCTACATCATATATAGTTTTTGAGCAAGTCCTTTTTGACCTTTTTCTTAAATGTATACATTGATTTTGCATTTTTAACATCACTCTCCAGAACATTCCACAATCCAACTCCCTGAATTGAGGTAGACCGTCCCTTTAAGCTGGTTCTGAATTGTGGTTTGATGAATATCTGTCCCTTTGAGATTGTAATAACTTTGTCTTTTTATAAAATTTCTTTGGATATTTAAAGGTAATGTGTTATTATGAGCCCTATACATAACTGATAAAATACTATATTCTACCAATTCCTGGAATTTCAATAAATTTAGCTGAAGAAACAAGGTGTTTGATGGGTGACTGAAATGTTTTCTGGTGATTACTCTTACAGCTCTCTTTTGTAAAATAAAAACAGGCTTTGTAATTGTTTTGCACGCTTTTCCCCAAACCTCAATACAATAGATTAAATGTGGAACAATGATTGTGTTATACAACATATACAGAGCTTTATCAATTAAAAAATCCCTGACTTTATATACAGGTACATGAACACACAGCATGACAATCACAAACACCTGGACAACAAAATGGAGGAGATAAGCAAGACAATTAACAGAGAGACCAGGGAGTGTAGGGATGGGGACCCACCACCTGAGAGCAACATGCTTACAACTGTTATCTTGAAGTTCTAGGGTGTAGAGAGCCACAGAAACGGTTATGGTAGGCCGGATTTGGCCCACGGGCCTTGAGTTTGACACATGCGATCTAGTGGTACTAAAAGTAACAAAAGAAGAAGAAAAAAACAGCCAAATATGTCAGCAGTTTAGCTAACAGACTTTGGAATGGGTACATTTTGTCCTTGTCAAACCTGTTGAAGAGAACCAAACTAAATACTCTGAAACTCAAACAACTTACTGTATAACAGTTCATGCACCGCTAGTTGGCAGTGTAGTGCAAATATTGCATAACTTGCTGCTACCAATTGTTGAATTTAATTAGCGGATTAGAATTAGCTTCCCCTAATTTTCATAAGACATTAGTGCTTTTGAAATTGCGGACCTAAATAAATTAATTAGTGCTTTAGAAATAGCGGAACCAATTTTTGGATTAGCGTTGCCTACCACTGCTAGCACTGTAAGTGAAACAAGGCATTTCTTGAGTTACTGTAAATTATGCTATAATACATATAAACTCTCTCATTCCAGAAAACAACAACAAACAATGACAGCCTTCATGATGGAATCACATCCTGCACGCCACAGCAAGCAGCAGAGACTGAAAGATCCTTACATGAACATCAATGACATGAGGCCTCTGTCGATGGTTGAAGACGAAGGCTTCACTGCCATGATACCCACTTTTAACCCAGGTTACAATGATCCACACTTGTAATGGTAAATGGACTGTACTTAAATAGCGCCTTTCTATCTAATTGATACTCAGTGCGTTACACTGTAGTGCAGGGGTGTCAAACTCATTTTCACCGAGGGCCACATCGGCATAATGGCTGTCCTTGAAGGGCCAGATGTAACTTATAAATGTAACTAAATGTAATCTAATGTAATGTAAAATAAATGTAACTACCGTACTCCTTAATGTTGAATAACTCATTTATTATAACTTATTCAACTGACAATTACAGTTGCATAGAAAACATCTGTTTGCTTGTTGCTCTAACATAAATCCTTTTAAAATTTGTCAGCTTATGAAAACCCACATAACTCCATTAATGAAGGATGAAATTGTCCAAGTTAATTAAAAAAAAAAACATAAAACTGAGCTGCAAAGAACATGTATGACACATGTAGCATCTCACCCAAAAAGGCTACACACAGCCTTGCATCCAACTGTGAATGACAACAATTTGTGTGCATACACATACCAAAATAAAGGTTGACTCAGTTCACAACTATATTACCGTACTCAAGTTGTTTGGTTAGTCTTTGATGAGGAGATGCTGCCTGTCCGTGAACACACCAAGTGGATTCTCTCTCTATGATTGATCATGTTCTGAAAATGATGAACACAAAACAAAATGCAAGCACAATCATTAAATTGCACACAGTTGAAATTTTCTTCTTCTTTGTTGAATTACATTTTATTATATTTTAATTAATCTAAAAAAGCTAAGTCTGGTCCTCTGGACATTTAAAAAACAAAACAAAACTTCATCTTTCAGGGATGAAGATGTTCACATCCTTGATAGAGAGGAACAATGGTTTGAGAGACGAGTAAAAGAGGCCATCTTTGTGAAAAGAAACCATCCAAGGAAGGGGAACATATTATTTTAGGTGGCTGAAATAATCACCTGTTTTTTGTTTTGTTTTTTTGAATGTCCAGAGGACCACACTTAGCTTTTTTAGATTTTTCTACCTGGATTATTGAGAATGCATCAGGATATATTTGAATTAAATTTTAAGAAAATGCTAACCTGACAAACAGGAAAGTGGACAAGATTGTCCTGTTTCACTTGCCACATCCATAAGTCCAATTTTCGCAGGAAAGCCGTGATCGCGTCGGACATCTGCGTGATGACTTGTTTGAGTCCCTGCAGCTTCTGATTCAGCTGGGCGAGATGGTCGGTTATGTCGCACAACACAGCAAAGTCACACAGCCACTTTGAAGCTAGCTTTCACTGCAGCCTCGTTTTTGGCTGTGGGTTTCATGAACAAACTCTGCTGCGACCGCAGTTTGCCTTTTAATTCTTGGCAGAATGTGTTGCTTTTCTTGAAGGCTAGCTTTAGCGTACTTAGCTCCGTGTTTGGTTTCAAAACCGACACCGCCTCGTAACACAAAAGACATACCGGTCTTTCTCCTGGAAGCACAAACAAGTATTCGCCTTCCCATCTTTCTTGAAACTTCCGTCTGTATCAACTTTTCTCTTTCTGGACATGTTGGGATCATTATTTATATCTCAATTCCACTCGTTGGCATGAAGGTAGAAACACTGCCTCGGCTACCGTAGTCGAAAGGCATTGTGGGAAAACCGTTGTCGAAAGGCATAGTGGGGCTGCCGTAGTCGAAAGGCATTGTGGGAAATGTAGTTTTTGGTCAAAACTCGCTCGTATTAATTTTTAGACACTCAAAACTTTTTAATTAAGCTCTCGCGGGCCAGATAAAATGACATGGCGGGCCACATCTGGCCCGCGGGCCAGGAGTTTGACACATGTGCTGTAGTGTAAAGCACTGTATGTCCTCATTTACCCATTCATACAGCTCTCTACTAGATTACAAAGCTAAATGAACAAATCATTCTAAAGAGATTAATCAGAGCTTTAGCTCACATTCATACACCAATGGGGCACACATTGGAGGCATGGGGTTCAGTGTCTTGCCCATGGACACTTAGGCATGTGACTGCTGGTGGATTCCAACCCTCAACTCTTGCATTGGAGGACGACTGCTCTAACAACTCAGCCACAGCTGCCCCATCCAGGTTAAAACAATCCACACCTTTAATCCAGGTTACACTCGTCCCTCAAAAACACATTTTACAAAGTAGCTACATATTGTGCAGTGTTACGGCCCCCCCCTTTGTGAGGAGAAGGGGAGTAACATGACAACCACAAAAATTCAAGAGTCCAAGTGAATGTTATAAAACAAGGGATTTATTTTACAGCCAACACAAAAATCCCTGGAGTCTCATACAAACTGTGGGGGAGAAAGGGACAGTTAGGTGGTGCCAAATCAGAGAAAACAATAAAACAAAACAGGGCCTAACTATAGTCTAAGCTACATAAAATAAATAGAAAAGAAAAGCCTTGCTAACCTTATCTAACAAAAGTTTCATCAAAACTTACATGGGTGGCACCCACCTACTTACCTGGTGTATTTAACAGAAAAACACCTACGTGATGGAAATGTACAGGGTACCCCAAACTTACCTAGTCCTCTAACTCCCACCACAAACCTTTACACAGAGAACCAACAATGAGACATGCATCAGCTAGGCCAGCCAGGTAGAGAGACTGCCTGCTGTTCCTCAGGTAGAGACTGCCCCTGTTCCTCAGGTGGAGACTTCATCTGTTCCTCAGGTGGAGACTACTTATACAAGGCCTCCTTCAATGCTGATTGGCCCATGGGTGGAGAGGATCTAATCAAGGGAGATTGACACCAGCTTCCCTACTACCTGTGAAGAGACAAAAAGGGCAGGAGAAAGAAAAACACAAACAGCCTGACAGGCATGTAACACCTCCCCATTTAAAAGTCCAAACAAAATGTTTGCAATGCTCAAAGTAAAACACAAGCCTAAAGTGCACGCGACAAAAAGTTTATGGCAGATCTTGAGGTTATACTCCTGAATGACTAAATAAAACATACAAGGCCACTGGCCGTAACACCTCCCCCGTTAAAACCTAATCTTAAAAAGTTTAGGAAACAAGAAAACTCAGACGAGCAGCCGCAGAGGGGGACAATGAGCAGCCGCAGAGGGGGAGAGCGAGCAGCCGCAGAGGGAGACAATGAGCAACCACAGAGGGGTGGACGAGCAACCGCAGAGGGGTATGAAGGGTAGTCGAGCAGCCACATAAGGGAGACGAGCTGCCGCATAAGGGAGACGAGCAGCCGCATAAGGGAGACGAGCAACTGCAGAGAGGGTGACACAGGCACCAAAGCAATTCTTGCTGACATCAAACTTGTTTTTACCTGGCACTACAACACCCTCTCCCGTGCCTCCAACTGTAGGCGAGCTAGCCAAACCTTGAGTCTGACTTTAACACTGGAGCCACTGATTTCTGGCGACACATGATCGAACCGTGGTAAAGTCACAGGGGGCACCTGTGGGTCTGCCCACCCCTTTGGGGGAGTTGCCATCACAGCCGCTCCTCCATCTGTCAAAGGCGGGAGTCCTAGACCAACAGAAGGATCATCACAAACATTTACATCCATTTGGCCTGAGACCACAAGGACTTTAATCTCAACCAGTCCTTGAACAACAATGTTTTTCACTTTTGAAAAATGTTTTGTTTCACTGGAATGTCAAAATGTTCAGCCAGACATAACAAGTCGTCCTTACGACAGAGTTCCAGCTTTTCATGGCTAGGAGCCTGTACAAACTCTCTAAGCTGAAGCTCATTTCTAAACAGACACAAGGATCTCAAATTATTGTGGATGTCTATAGCTCAGGAAAAATATCCCGGACGAGCCCCCACTTGTTACGGCCCCCCCTTTGTGAGGAGAAGGGGAGTAACATGACAACCACAAAAATTCAAGAGTCCAAGTGAATGTTATAAAACAAGGGATTTATTTTACAGCCAACACAAAAATCCCTTGGAGTCTCATACAAACTGTGGGGGAGAAAGGGACAGTTAGGTGGTGCCAAATCAGAGAAAACAATAAAACAAAACAGGGCCTAACTATAGTCTAAGCTACATAAAATAAATAGAAAAGAAAAGCCTTGCTAACCTTATCTAACAAAAGTTTCACCAAAACTTACATGGGTGGCACCCACCTACTTACCTGGTGTATTTAACAGAAAAACACCTACGTGATGGAAATGTACAGGGTACCCCAAACTTACCTAGTCCTCTAACTCCCACCACAAACCTTTACACAGAGAACCAACAATGAGACATGCACCAGCTAGGCCAGCCAGGTAGAGAGACTGCCTGCTGTTCCTCAGGTAGAGACTGCCCCTGTTCCTCAGGTGGAGACTTCCTCTGTTCCTCAGGTGGAGACTACTTATACAAGGCCTCCTTCAATGCTGATTGGCCCATGGGTGGAGAGGATCTAATCAAGGGAGATTGACACCAGCTTCCCTACTACCTGTGAAGAGACAAAAAGGGCAGGAGAAAGAAAAACACAAACAGCCTGACAGGCATGTAACACCTCCCCACTTAAAAGTCCAAACAAAATGTTTGCAATGCTCAAAGTAAAACACAAGCCTAAAGTGCACGTGACAAAAATTTTATGGCAGATCTTGAGGTTATACTCCTGAATGACTAAATAAAACATACAAGGCCACTGGCCGTAACATGCAGGTATAAATCATACATTTGTATATATGTTGGTGTACATTTATTTTTTATTGAAGCTATTTGCCTAACTTTTTATTTTTTAATTATTCAATATTTTACTAACAGAATAGTCAATTAGCAACCTGTTTTTTGTGCGATTTGATATGTCAGTCAAATTTTGGAATAAAGAGGTGATAATTAAAACGTTTTTTATTTTCTTAGCCGATAGGTCTTAAATTTGATTCATACTGGTCTTAAAAAAAGACTTAACAAGTCTTAAATTTGAGTTGTTGAAACCTGCAGAAACCCTGTATTCTGCAGTATAAGACTTTTTTTTGGCTGCATTTTATCTCTTTGTTCTCTGTTCTCTGTTTCAATGTTGTCTCGTTGGTTTCTCCTGCTCTCTTTCAGTGATGTGGTGGGGGTGATGGGTTTTATCTGAATACACGAATAACAGGATACGCTTTGAGGTACAGTCTGCAGGTAAACAGACTACAGGGCGCATTAGCGCCCATAGCGGCCAAAACTGGTACTGCACCATTTTTGGTACAGTCTATAGGTAAACAGACTACAGGGCGCATTAGCGCCCATAGCGGCCGAAACTGGTACTGCACCATTTTTGGCCAAAATGAAAAACGGCAAATCAGACCTACCTACGGTAAAAATGGGTCTAAAAATATGGGAAAAAATCCGTAGATAATACGCTTCGGTGTACAATACGTAGGATATTCAAATGAGCAAAAATACTGCGTATTATACACCGACGGATACGGTAATATCTACATCACCACGCACTTACGTTTCTGTGTTTTACGTTTTTGTTTTCACAGCTTTTTCTGTCCGGGCGCTTCAAGCCGAACAGGAAAAGTGTCAGTGAAACGTTGTAAAATCCTATCAAAATATTAAAAATATGCTTGAACTTCATATCATCGTTATTGAATAAAAGTACAGTATATCGCAATATTTATTGTTGAAATATTGTCCAGCACTAACATTCAAATAAAATTAAAGAGGCAAAGAGTCTCTTGAGAGTGATCATGTTATTAGATTCAAACTAAATGCAATAAAAGTATTACTGTCCCTTCGGGAATTATTCCGAAAAAGAAAAAATAATCACTAAGAGTGATCAAACGTTAGGTGATCCACTACATTCCCCCCTTTTGAAGGTCATCGCTTGTTCATAGGGATGAGATCCAACACGAACGGATACATTTAAATGTCTCTGATCTTGATGTAATCCAGCAAGAGGAAAAAAATCAACAACAAAAAAATTATAATCCTATATCGATTGATAATAAACCCATTGCGGCAAAACTTATAATCTCTTCCTGACTGCCTGAGAGCTCCACAGTCACTGGTTGACTTTAAGAGCGGCTTGAAGACCTTTCTTTTTAACCGAGCATACTCTGCCTCCTCATGATTCTATCTTTGATCTTAGTTGATACTGTTATTGATTTTACTTGTTTTATTACTTGTTTTATTGACATTTAATTCTGTTGCACTTTGTAGCACTTAGAGATTTTCATTAATGAAAAGTGCGTTATAAATTAAATTCATTATTATTATTATTATTATTATTATTATAATCCTTTGGAAAAATGAGTCTGTAATCCCTTGGAAAACAAAGTTTATAATCCACAGTGGTAATTCCACAACGATTAGGGTTGTTGATTGATCAGCAACAAGTGTTTTTATATCAGCCTGCATAGGGGATCCCTCGAATGACGCAGAGGAGGCGACCCTTGGATGAAGGTTGAAGACTAACGTTGGAGTTACAGGTCCTCACACCGAAGGTTGTAGGCTGGTTGGTTTCCAGTCGATGCCACTCTGGTTCTATGTGCCATGCACTTATGTGGTTTTAGGTGGGCTTATGATTGGGATTTTACATTAAGCCTAACCAATATGCACCTGTGGTGTAAGCTATCATGGTTCAGATCAGCCACAGTTATCAATTAAGGGGTGGTTCATGCTGAAAAAGTTAGATTAAGGGATCTAAAAAAGCTAAGTCTGGTCCTCTGGACATTCAAAAAATAAAACAAAACAAAGCAAAAAAAATGTAGAAACGTTTCATCTTTCGTCCGAAAGATTTCCTCAGTCTGAGAAGCTGTATTCAGCTCAGTCTTATAAATAGCACCCTCTCACAGTGGATCAACCAGTTGGCTGATGACAGCCGAAACCAGCTGCTCACATGATCAAGGAGGACCATCAGCCTAATGATGGATCGTTAGCACCCTGATGGTTGTTTGCTATTCACAGAGGGCTGAGTGATACTAGCAATAACAGCATTGTAGGAAGGGGACAGTTGAACCCGGAGGCCTCCACCCCTGTTTAATGATGGGTGGTTTCTTTTCACAAAGATGGCCTCTCACAGTGGATCAACCAGTTGGCTGATGACAGCCTGAAATGAAACTGCCCATCATTAAACAGGGGTGGAGGCCTCCGGGTTCAACTGTCCCCTTCCTACAATGCTGTTATTGCTAGTATCACTCAGCCCTCTGTGAATAGCAAACAACCATCAGGGTGCTAACGATCCATTGTTAGGCTGATGGTCCTCCTTGATCATGTGAGCAGCTGGTTTCGGCTGTCATCAGCCAACTGGTTGATCCACTGTGAGAGGGTGCTATTTATAAGACTGAGCTGAATACAGCCATAGTTGCCAAGTCCGCTTATTTCAAGCGGCATTGGGCTTGTTTTTTCCTGGAGTCGCTTTTAAATTCGGTGAGCCGCTTGTGGCGGTTTTTTGTGCTTACCGTGTGTGTTGCGTCGCTTATTTGGGCTTGTTTTGTGAAATGTACTCCTGAAGTTATTTTAAAGGTATTTTTGATGTTTCTCTGCATGCTTAATAAATGTTCTGGTTTGGTGCTGATGTAGCTTTATTGTTTAAACTGCACAATACACTTATCAGACGGCACGATCCTGCATTACTCCGTTCTCTGCACTTTCTATCTTCACACACACACTGAACCCGCGTGCCTACGTCACGCTCTCTCTCTCGCGGTGCGTTCACTGACACTCTGTAATATACATGCACGAACACTGCTGTATACATTACAGTATTGTGACATCATTTTTGAACTTTGCATATAGTGACACCACATATATATCTTGTATCATTCAACTATGTTCGTTTTTAGCAAACAAAATGATAAATTAATGAAAATTACTTTCAAAGTGAGTTTAAAATTAAAAACCGTGTATCTTCACGGGACATCCGACTACACGCGAATGCAACATTGTTCTTTATTCTTTGTCTAGACAAGACAACGCTAATGTGAGCTCTAAGTGGGGTAAATATGGAAAAATATATAATAAAGATTGGGAGAAAGAGCGTGCTCTTCAAGACTGGATCCGACCACAGATGGGAGAAAAATGCAAAATGTATTTTTATTTTTTAGACTGAATACGTTCTTTTATGTATAATTTTGCTAGATATATGTAATGCCATAATAAATATGTTTATACTGTTTAAAACTGCCTTTTTTTACACAATGGGATGGGTTGCCAGCTGGGCTTTTTTTGGGCTTTTTTTGAAAGAGCGAGCCGCTTGTTTGTGCTTGTTTTGAAGGAGCTGATCGCTTCTTTCGGTCTGGAGATCTGGCAACCCTGAAACAGCAACTCAGACTGAGGAAGTCTTTCGGACGAAAGACGAAACGTTTCTACATTTTTTTTGTTGCTTTGTTTTGTTTTATTTTTTGAATGTCCAGAGGACCAGACTTAGCTTTTTTAGATTTTTCTACCTGGATTATTGAGCATGCATCAGGGTAGATTAAGGGATCTACATCTATAAAACATACCTGCAAACTAGTCACCTTTCGGCGAAAATCGCCGTTTTCAAAGCAAAATATATCATTTACGTGATTCGTGTAGATCCGATGAGTTTTTGTTTTTGAGGAAGGGGGGGGGGGTCAGACCCGTGACTGCATCAGAATGCATCATTTCCCACTGACTGGATTTCAAGACACAGTGAGACATCTTGTCGACAATAAAACATCTTTGTTGGAGCGCGAGATTTACCCAATCAGTCTCAAGACAGACTATAGTGGGCGGGACATCTATGGCCGCAGCCAAGTAAGCGCGAGTTCAGGGCTCTGGTTCAACAGAGTGAGTGGGGAGGCGAAAACAGATTAGAGGCGGTGTTTTACAAATGACTGACGCAGAGCCAAGTCCTCTAGTGTGGGAGCTCCACCACGCTTCATAAAAATAAAAAAATAAAAACCTGCGCGAGCGCGACCGACGTGCTTTGAAAAGTGACGACACTACACAGGAGAACCAACGTAAACATGACCGAGTCGTAAACTAACATCAGCAGTAAGTCTCTTCATTAAACCATTTGTTCCGTTTCAAAGTGAGAAAACATAATGTCAGTCTCTGCTCTGTTTTGAACGCCTCTTTTTATTTTTTGACTACCATCTTTTTAGTGTATGTCCTAATTATATTGGGATATGTTAATAAATGTATTTTTTCCTAAAGTCAAAAGTCGTTAAAGAGCAAATTTTTCTTTATGCTGTAGATGAGAAAGAGCCCAGTAACGCACATTGTCTGTAAAGTAAAATAGTTCAAATCAGTAGCTATGTTTCCATCCAATTTAAATTCGATTTTTGAGCGAATTTTAGAAAATTTCGCTAAAATGTAAATTAAAATTATGAGGATCAGAAGTGTTTCCATTAAACTGGCTTGAAGCGCATCTGCAATGCCACGCAAAGCGTCTCTACGTCAGACGTCAGCGTCATTACGTCACACGTCAGCGCCATACGTCAGACGTCAGCGTTACGCACTTCCACAGTAAACAGGAAGTAGCGTTTGAAAACAGACATCTCGGCAAAATGGAGAGAATATTTCAGGTATGTGTTGCTATCGGGCAAGTTGTATTTATTCTGTCATGCCAACTAGTTTTAGCGATGTTACATGTTGTCCGGAGCGGAAACAGCTGATCAGTCACGTGACGTGAATGTTCGCTGCGGCAGAACTGAGTCGGCTAATCTGTTTCCATCTGTCGTTTAGCCGACTCAGCTCTGAATCGACTCCCCAAAAACTACCTCAAGCGAGCGTATAAACTTTAGAGCGACTTAGAGGAAGTTAACTCGAATTATGCCGTTTCCATTTAGCTTTTCTGATGCGATGCTTCATAATGCGCACCTAGAAACCTTGATGGAAACACGCCTAGTGATGCTGTTCTGAGTCTATCACTAAATCAGAAAACTGTAAAAAGCCCCTCCTAAATTCACTGTTGGTGGTTATTAAAATATCACCTGTTCATTGGGTAAAGTTAATATTTTTATACATGCAGTTGAGTGTCATTATTGTTTAGTAAAATGGCATGTTGTGTTACCAATAAAACTAAATAAAAATTCACAAATTAAAAGTCAATTGCACCCCTAAAAAGTCACTGTGATAAATTGTCACATTAATTTCATTATGTTAGCCACAGGAGTGAGTTTAAAAACAGGATGATGTCTATATGAACTAGTTGAATGAGGTGTCTCTAAAATATCCTGATTCATGATCAATAATAATTTAAACAATTTTTTAATCTGTCCACAGGACCTGAATTTATTTTGTTAGATGTCTCTAAAATAGTTATTGAATCAAGTGTTTACATGTAGGTGAACATAGATGTTTAACAACTTGTTAAAATACACCCGAATGCAGGTAATGGCATCTACTTTATTCAAAATTTTCTGGCAAAACATTTAAGAAATGAGTTTTTACTGTTAATAATAATAATAATGAATTTAATTTATAACGCACTTTTCATTAATGAAAATCTCAAAGTGCTAAAATGTTCTGCTGTATTTGGCTTGCTGCTGTTGTTTGTTAATTTTTTGGTTGACACAATCTTTCCTATTTATGTTCTCATTAAATTAAGTTAGTAAATGACTTTTACCTGAAGCATGTTAATAAAATTACAAAATCTCTCCGGGGGGGGGGGGCTTGGCGCAACGTTTGTCACCTTTTTCATCCCTTCTGAGTTTGCAGGTATGATAAAAGGCTCAGGAGGCTTATTTTTCAAACTATTCCTCCATTCATTACTTGGCTAAAGTTAGATCTATCATAGAAAGAGGAAAAGTTAGGTTGATCTAAATGTCTGTTGTCCTTTTAGACGAACGACGTAGATTTTTTGGTTTTCCCTATAAAATTTAGAAGTCTATTGCGAGACCCATCAAAATGAATAGATAAGCTTAGAATAGAAACGATCGAATCGGTTCATCTTGAAATTTTGTGAGAGTAGTGTAGTTTATGGTACTCAAGGTAGCTTTAAACTACAGTGGCTCTTCAACGATTGAGATTTAACAAAACGAACTGCATGTTGGCATAGTTAAATCCATATTATTCATTAACCAATGTTAATAAAAAACCTCTGTTGGCTGGGAGTGTTCAGAACCAAAACAATGGCCCTCATGCACAAAAATGTTCGTATTCTTATCCTAACTTCCTCCTACTTTTGTTCGTACGAAGCGTTCGTACGAACATGCCACGTCAGATCCAACAACGTCTTCTATAGTCAGGAAATGTGTGTATATGAGCTGTGTAAATAATGATGAATCCCACCTGTTCTATTCACGTGCTCGTGCACGCGAGAGGTTATTTACATAATTCCCACCCCTCAAAACACCATATAAGGATATAGTTTCCTGCCACCGCGAGCAGGAAGTGTCCATTCATTCCGGCTTTTATGCGTCAGAAAACACACAAACGCGTTTGGCGAATTAAAATTGACTCGCCTTTGATCATAGTGTCAGCCCCGGATCTGAGCGCAGACCCACACAGAATACAGATGACATCAGTGAGCGCCCACAGTCAACAGGCAGTTTATATTAAAAATGACATGAGACAAGCTGTTTCGCCTTTCTTCTCCCCTGGGTCTCTGCAGCAGCGCTGTGTGTGTGTGTGTGTGTGTGTGTGTGTGTGTGTGTGTGCCGACAGAGGCGCGTGGCGCGTTGCGTGGCACACCGGGTGGTCGACATGAGTGGGGGCGCGTTGCGTGGCACACCGGGTGGTCGACATGAGTGGGGGCGCGTTGCGTGGCACACCGGGTGGTCGACATGAGTGGGGGCGCGTTGCGTGGCACACCGGGTGGTCGACATGAGTGGGGGCGCGTTGCGTGGCACACCGGGTGGTCGACATGAGTGGGGGCGCGTTGCGTGGCACACCGGGTGGTCGACATGAGTGGGGCGGGGGCCGCGCGCGGGTCGCGCAAGGTGGTGGACGTGGGGGGGGGTTGATGCCGCTTTAATTAAACCAATATGTGTGGTTGCATTTAATTGTTTAAACTCGAAATATTTTCTAAATAACGAAATATAAAGTTATTAGTGGAGAAAAGGCAGTCTGGATGACAGCAGACTGACGCTCCTAAAATATACGACAGGTCTGGACCACACGTAGATTCTGTTCGTATCTGAAAAAAATCCTAGGATACGAAAACATTGTTGGATGCCACAAATGATCCCAAATCACTCGCACGCACAGTATACGCACAATTCTGTGCGTACGAACGGTTTGTGCATGAGGGCCAAATGACTCTTACCTTTAGTTCTCCTTCAAAGTCTTTTTCTTTTTTGTAGGCAGGATAGAATGTCGGCTGTTTGTTTACAAAGTGAAATGAGAGCACATGCAGCGTTTTGGGTGGTTTCTTCTAATTCAGATTTTTCAACCAAATTCTTCTTAATTCCTCGTCTGTAGGTAGGAGATGGAAACCATATACTCTGTACCGCTTCACAGGAACAATCTTTTTTGTTTTGTTTTGGGTCCGTGTTCAAACTCTGTTGACTTGCCTCTGACTTAGCTTGGTCTGGTTGTTCGTGCAGCCACAAAACAGCACAGCAGGACCTGAACCCCGGCAGGACATTTGAGGAAACTTCACGTTTAAACAAAAAACAATGTTTGCTTTGATAAACTGAATGCAAATAACTCACAAAAAAAAAAAACTTGCGGTCCGCTCTCTTACTGATACTTCCCGTGTCAGACCGGAAGTTTCTTGGAAAAGCGTTTCTACAGTAAAAGCACAAAGAATAAGGTGAGATATGTGAATTTGATCGGGTTTTGTGTTTTATTTTGAAAACCGGAAATTCACTCTGCCCCATCGCGACCGTTATTGTGAGCAACTTCACCATCCTCCTCACAGTGCTGTCTCGCATGGATGAGTGGGTTCAGAGCGCCCGGTGTTTGTTGCGGCAAAAAGAATTCTGCCGGCAGGGGGCCCCTCTTTACCAAGGGCCCATGGGCACGTGCCCACATTGCCCATATGGTACATCCGGCCCAGGTCACCGCTACGCGTCAGCGCCTCATTTGCCCTGCTGAAAATGGCGGCCAGAGAAGCGATCGAGCACGAAGAACTTCACAAGAATAACACGATAAAAACAATTATTTCATTGCGAGAAAAAATATAATTCTTAGCTGACATTATAGCACAAGGGTTCCTGAGCTTAACCGATTCACGAAATGGTCAAATCTGCTAGATTATAATTTGTTTCGGTTTGACTTCTTCCAAAACCGTCTTGTGCGCTACTAAAATAAATTATAAAAAATTGAATTTTATCTCAAATGTCTTATACAGCTAACAGTGTGTAAATGACCACCAAATAATTACGCTCTGTAAGTTTCAAGAAAATCCGCGGTGTGGTTTATGAGTTATCTTGCTAAAAAAACAGCTAACGTCACAGCTAACAGCAGCTACATCCAGAGCAGGAGGCGGGCAGCGACAGAGTCAGTCCGACCAGAGGAGGCTTTTTTCGGACACATGAGCTAGAAACGGTCTGGAAGTGGCCCCCTAGCAGACAAAAGTGGTACTGCACCATTTTTTGCCCAAAATGAAAAACAGCGAATATCAGAGCCAAAAATGGGTCTAAAAATATGGGAAAAAAATCCATAAATAACACGCTTCGGCATATAACACGCAGGACATTCAAATGAGTAAAAAAACTGCATGTTATACCCCGATTTTTACGGTACTTGCTGTTTGAAGAAGAACCTTATCAAGTGTGACTCTCCACCAGGTGAAACAAATAAATCTCTAAGGTTTTGTTTTTTATATATATATTTTTTTGGTATTTCAAGGTAGGTATATCAGATATGTACTCTATTAACACAAATTTCCAAAGAGGGTCAGGGTGGGGGTGTGGAGGAAGGCTAATCTATAATCATAAATATAACATCTATAATAATTTTAAAAATCTATAATCTTCTGAAACTACTGGAAAATGTCAAATTCACAAATAAGATTAATACCGGTAAATAAATGAAAGTTATGACATGTTACTTTATATATTTTGGAGGGCACTGGGTGATAAATTTAATAAACAACACAACTGAACATGTTTGTGATAATTGCACATTCCAACAAACTGGAGGAGAAGAGGGGTCATACTGTTCCTCCTTGGCTGACTTTGTGTTGGATCTAAGAATGTAACATTCCAAAACCAGATCACACAATAGAGTGTGGTCATGTACACGCCATCCACACTATACTGTTAGTACTGAAACAATATTAACTATCGCCAAAGGAAAAAAAAGACTCAAATTTCAGGAGTGTCTAATCCTGGTCCTCATGGGCTGCTATCCTGCATGTTTTACTTGTTTCCCTGCTCCAACACACCTGATTCAGTGGGTAAATTACCTCTTAATGTTCTGCAAAAGTCTGTTAATCATCCATTCATTCAAATCAGGTGTGTTGGAGCAGAGAAACCTCTAAAACATGAAGGATCGTGAGCCCTGGAGGAGCAGGATTGGGCACAAAATCACACTTCTTAGTAAAGTACGATTAATACATTTCCACTATACTGTAGTTACATTTTACAAACCCTAACCCTTGCGGACCCCACCCATCTATACCCATCATCACTCTACTTTAATTTAGGTGTACATATGCACAGACGTTGCTTGTCAAACCGGGACGTGACGTTGATTAGCTTCCTGACACCACCCAACCGCTGAGCCGAAGTCGGGTATCTCCTGAGTGGTCCGACAGTGGGTGGAGAGCAGTGGCCGCCGCTGTTTGTTTGCACAGTGTCCTTATTTCCGGGAATTCGGAACTGACAGGAAGCGTGGAGGAAAGGCAAAACAATGGGCTATTGTGGGACGATACTTTATGTTACTGCAACGCCGAAACAGGAAAGCACATGAAGACAAGCAAATCCCTAAATGTTAACCTGTAGAAACACAGGAACACGAGGGAAGACCTTCTTTTCCCCAGTCTGAGTTTAAATCCTGTAAACACAGTCTCTCATGAGGGTATTTTACTGATAACACACTTGTACTCTTATTAATCCTACCCTTGTGCGTCAATCTAAGCGGTTTTGTTTTGTTTTACTCCAAAAAACACAACAACTTGGAAATTGAGCTGACGACCAGTGAATTTTGACACACACTCTCCAAATGACAGAACACTTCTCTTAAAACATTGACGCTGTGTCACAGACAAAACGTGCTCTAACTGCAGAACTATCAAGCAAAAAGAGCTTCACAGTTAATATTAAATGTACCAATAAACCCAATTTCTATCAGCATTTCATGCATTTTTATTATTTGGATGTTTTTCTTTCAAAAAAGTGAAAAAAAGTTTTCCAAATGACAAAAACCCGGGTCAGGTGGTTTAGGTAGATGACTCATTACTGAACATTTGTCTCAGATGTGGGCAGCACGGTGGCACAGTTGGTAGAACTGTTCCCTCTCAGCAAGCAGGTTACACCGATTCAAATCCTGAACGGGGGTCTTTCTGGGTGGAGTTTGCATGTTCTCTCCGTGCATGCGTGGGTTTTCTCCGGGTACTACAGTTTCCTCCAACAGACCAAAAACATTCATGTTAGACTGATTGGTAACTCTAAATTGTCCCTAGGTGTGAGTGAGAGAGTGAATGGTTGTTTGTCTCATTTGTCTCTGTGTCCCTGTGATGGACTGGAGACCTGTCCAGGGTGTCCCCCTCCTCTCACATAGTGATTGGTGGATATGGGCACCAGTGACGCCCACGACCTGAAAAAGGAAGAAGCGGGTAAAGATGATGGATGGCTGGATGGCTGGATGGATGAATGGATGGATGGATGGATGTCTTATATGTTAGTCAAGGCTGTGAACACAGAAAGATGTGCTGAAGCTTCACCAAAAAGAAGAAGCCCCTTTCAGCGAGTCACACAAGTGGTACCTCAAAGGGTTAACATTGTGTCAATGTGTTTAAATGTACAAATGCAGCTGTGGAGGTTTCGGTGATATCATGTACCCTTCTAAAAATCTATTAACTTTTTCATCAGTTGCAAAAATGTCACATTTATTGCCAAGTAAAACTGTTGATCTAGGAGGACGAAGATGAATGGGTTTTCTGTGCAGAACCTCAGACGTAGCCATCCTCCGTCCTTGTCAGCAGGCCATGAAGCACGGCCTATGTTATTATACGGACAATATTTATAGGCACGTGGGGAGCGTGATGTGGTTTTAACAGCTGCGTGGTGGGAGAGTTGCACACTTCTTTTGGTTTTAGCAAATGCGAGGGGTAGATTGCAATGAGCTTAGTAGCTGTGACACCAAACTTGGCGTGATGGAGATGTTGCCTCGGCCTGAGCCCAGTAAGGCCAGTTCCTCTTTAATGTTTTTTATGACCAAGACATGCAGGCCTCACCTCATGGACAAACTACCACTCTACTCCACCCAAGGCCATAATATGCTGCTACAACTATAACAGACCATCACAAACTCCCTACCCAAGTGCTGTACTTGCTCAATATCATTGTGGACTTATACGCTCTATCATGCATGAATGGGAACCCACTGGGTTTTTAAAGTCTGCCTGACAAACTTGACAAGACTCCGACAAAGACCATCCATGCTGCAGTAAAGTTGTACCACTGTTTCAGTCACAACTGAACATCCAAGTTTAGGCCTGTGACCTCAGCCATGCCACCTTGCAGGTCAGCAGGGAAGGCTGCCTCTGAGACTGGTTGATCCACAGGCAGCGAGAGAAGCACAGACGAGAAAAGCTCCTGAGGATGATGGAGTATTTACAGACCTGGTGGTATGTGGCAGAGCAGAGCTGACTGCCACACTGAGCAGGAAGCTGAGAATGTGGAGTCTTTTGTCCAAGCCTGTGAATCTGAAGGTACGATCACAGAGACACTTGTATAAACTGTGATGCATGTTGACTTAGTTCATGCTCTAGTCAGTGGTGTCCATGGCTCTAATAAAAAGAGCTCAGAACAAAAGTAAATCCATGTTTGTGTGTACGATATTTTTTGTGCCATGAGGAATGTAGGCGTCTGACCTGAGAGATCTTTGCATGTAGATGATGACCTGAAGGACTGACCCTATATGTGCTGCTTTCACTCACACACAAACATGCTTCATGAGGCTTTGGATACACCATCTGTATTTTCACTCACCTCTTTGAAATTATATGTTCTGCTGCATGGCAGCTAAATCATCTGCAGTGGTGTTTGTATGTGTGAAAAATAACTGTGTTTTGAGGGATGTTCTTGAGGTTTCTGTTTCAACACTGAAGGAGGATGTTAAATGTGCATCGTAAATTTTAGGTTACCATTTCAGCTAAAAAGTTTGAGTACATTTTAAACGGTTTTGTCTATTTCATCATTTAGAAAGGGACAATGTGCATTACCGGTAATCAAATTCAAACGAGTCCAATGTAAACTAGAGAAATTGCATTCCTGCAAAAAATACAGTGTGAATGCTTGATGATGAAGAACTTGCTGGAAAAACAGCTGAAATTAGCACCAAAAAATGTGCTAAATTTGAGCTGAAATGGAAGAAAAAGCCTAAATTAGCAAAATAAAGCAGAAAAAACATATTTTCTGAATTAGGTTTAAATTACTGCAAATGAGCACAAAAATTAGGAAATTTGCTAAAATCAGAAGAAATTAGCAAAAAAAAAAATGGCTGGAACGGCAGAAAGAAGTTTAAACTTCCAGAAGGAAGCGAAAAGAACGGTAATGAGTTAAAACCATATGGAATTAGCTGAAAAAGCTAAAATTAGTATCAAAAGGGCTATTTAAACTAAAAAGCAGAAAAAGCTGAAACTTTCTGAAGAAATCTGAAAAAAAGCAGAACAAGCTGAAATTACCATAAAGAAGTTAGTCTGAAAGTAGCAGAAATTACAATGAAAAACTTGAATTTATCTGAAAACAGCTGAAATTAGCTAAAATATATATGCTAAAAATGTAACTGTAAAAAGTAGAACAAGCTGAAATTACCATAAAGAAGTTAATAAGTCTGAAAGTAGCAGATATTTCAATGAAAAACTTGAATTTATCTGATAACAGCTGAAATTAGCTAAAAAATTCTGAAATAAGTCAGAAGAAGCACAACATGTTTTAGTTAGCAGAAATAATCTGAAAGGAGAACAAAACAGCTGAGCTGAAGTAGCTGAAAAAAGTTTAAATTTGCACAAGGAAGCTAAAGCAGAACAAAATGTGAAAGGAACAGTAAAAGGTTGTAAACACATCTAAAGATGTAAAGGATGTCGAATGAGATCAGTTCATTTTCTAAGAGAAAAACATGGTAAAAAAAGGCTAAATATTTCAAAAAGCTAAAGTTGCACCAATACCAATAGTCAGAGCAGGATTGTTCTGAAAGAGCTGAACATTTTGATTTATGATTTGTTGAAATAGTTTGAAAACTGTGGGATGAGAATCATGCTGAAAAATATTTGGAAAAAAATGGATCACTGTGAACGCTTCATAAACACTCACACAATAAACCTGTGTTTCAAAAGCTAATTTCCGTCATGAGCTCATTTTTTCTTTGGATAACACTTCAGTTTTATTTTTTACTTTTTAACCTCTACAAAACTGCAGACAATTTTGCATTGTGTAATTATTATTTTTAAATAAAACCAGGGGTCAGATGTGACCCCAAACAGCCTGAAAGTGCCACTGCTGCTTGAGCTATTTACAAATTTTCAAATAAATAATCATGAGAAGCTAAATTAACAACAGTGTAAAAGTTTATTTACATGAACTGTGATAAAATCTTGGAGTTTGAGCTTGTTTAGTGCAGCAGCAGAGTTCTGTGGTCCTGGCCTGTGTTTGAACCTACAGTTAGCTCATCAGTTCTGTCAGATGTAAAAAAAAAAAAAAAATTCCTGCAAACTGAGGCTGCTCAAAGAGTTTTATACAATGGAACAGATAAAAAATATTCATGATATGGCCAATTTATTTTCTGTGGGAGCTTAAAGCAGATGTGTTGGGACAGTTGCATAGTGAGGGGTGTGATGAATTGGTTGGGTTTATAGGTTTTATTAAGCTTATATTAATTTAATTTAATTCAGTTTAATTCAGTTTATTTGTATAGTGCCAAATTACAACAGAAGTCGTCTCAGGGCACTGAACAGAAACATTCATATACAAAGTATATACAACTCAGTTAATAATATGATTTATCAAAGGAATCAACAGACTGCTTTGAGTTTTCACTTCGTCACAGTCTCCCATCCTGAGCAAGCATGAAGGTGACAGTGGAAAGGAAAAACTCCATCATGAGGAAGAAACGTCAGAGAACCAGGCTTAGGACAAGTGGCCATCTGCTTCGACTGGCTGGGTTTGAGAGGAACAGGAAGGAGGAACAAACAAAAACACAGAATGGCATGTTCAGGATGGAGACCATCAGGTTGAGAAAAACAAAACAGAATCACATGTTAAGAGAGAAAACAAATAAAAACTATTCTATTTATGTGTTTGCAACTGTTCATTTGATTACATTAGGTCAATATGTACTCCAGTAGTCTAAGGCTATGACAGCATAGGATAATGAATAGGACAGGAAACCAAGTCGAGTATAGGATTTATCACAAAGGAAAGACTTAATCCCAGTCTTAAAACTGGACAATGTGTCAGCTTCACAGTCAGAAACTGAAAGTTGGTTCAACGAGAGGAGCCTGAATAACTGAAAGATCTTCATCCCATTCTGCTTTTGGAAACTCTACCTCAAGTAAACCTGCAGTCTGAGAGAGAAGTGTTCTGTTAGAAAAATATGGAACAATAAGATCTGTAGTATAAGATGGAGCTAGGTTGTTGAGAGCTTTGTAGGCTAGAAGTAAGATTTTGAAATCAAGGTTTGACAGGGAGCCAATGGAGAGAAACTAATAACATGGCCTGTTTACCCAAAACTTCAAATGACAAAATGCCATTTGTTGTTAGTTTATCACCTTGAGTGGTGCCTGATCAAGAAAGCTAATCAGAGACTCTACTCCCTCAGATGGCTGAGACGAGCTGGACCGGGAAGCTCAGTCCTCACCTCCTTCTACAGGTGTGCAGTGGAGAGCATCCTGTGCTCCAGCATCAACGTGTGGCATGGAGGCTGCACAGCTGCAGAAGAAAAGCTTTGCAGAGAGTGGTGAAGGCTGCACAGAAGATGTTGGAGTCAGCCTCCCCACCATCACAGACATCTACACCTCCAGATGCAGGAAGAGAGCCACCTGCATCATGAAGGACCCCACTCATATTGTTAAGTTTGCAGATGATACAGCGGTGGTGGGATGCATTACAAACAATGATGAGTCCAGCTACAGACAGGAGGTGGAACACCTGGAGAGCTGGTGCAAAGAGAACAATCTTCACATGAATGTGAAGAAGACAAAGGAGATGATTGTGGACTTCAGAAGGAACAAACACAACCATGCCCCACTGAAAATAGGTGGGTCTGCAGTGGAAGTGGTCTCCAGCTACAAATACTTGGGTGTACACATGAATGATAACCTCAGCTGGAGCAACAACACCACCAGCCTGATCAAGAAAGGTCATCAGAGACTCTACTTCCTCAGACGGCTGAGACGAGCTGGTCTGAGCAGCCCAGTCCTCACCTCCTTCTACAGGTGTGCAGTGGAGAGCATCCTGTGCTCCAGCATCAACGTGTGGCATGGAGGCTGCACAGTTGAAGAGAGGAAAGCTCTGCAGAGAGTGGTGAAGGCTGCACAGAAGTCTGTTGGAGTCAGTCTCCCCACCATCACAGACATTTACACCTCCAGATGCAGGAAAAGAGCCACCTGCATCATGAAAGACCTCACTCACCCAGCACACTCACTCTTTGCCCCACTCCCCTCAGGACGGAGGTTGAGGAGCATCAAATGTAGAACCACTAGACTGAGGAACAGCTTCTACCCTGAGGCTGTTAGACTCATGAATAAATAAAAATAAAATAAAAAAATAAACACTGCAAAATATCACATCATACTGATGCTGATCTGTTTTCTTGTTGCTGTATTCATCTGTGACCATCTGCTCATACAAACTCATGTTCGTGCTGCTGTTTATTCCCACTATATTAGGCTTAGTGTATTACTAGTTGATGCTTTTCTTAGTTAATTCTAGATGTTATTACTGTTTTTCTCTTTCATTGTTGTTGGATGTAACTGGGACCTCGTGTACATAATCTCGTTTTCATCTCATGTACCACATGCGGTGTAAATGACAATAAAGACTCTCTGACTCTGACTCTGACTCTAAAAGTTCAAAAATAGAGCTTGACTCACCAATGTTCTACCAGGTTTCTGGTGCAAATAAAGAGCCAAAGTACAGCCAAAGAAGAAGTCGCTGAAAATAAAATTTGAAATAAAGTTAGCATGAACATAATCCCAATCCAGCTGGACCGAGGTCACTCTCTGACAACAGTGCCAGACTCAGCGGTCACGAGTTTTGGACGTTTATTCTATCTTATAGCGAAGACGAAGTGACGGTCGGAAAGGGATAATAATAATAATAATAATAATCATTTTATTTAAAAGCGCCTTTCAGGACACCCAAGGACGCTTAACAAACACAGTTCAAACATCAGCAGTAACAATTTGAAATATAAAATACATAAAGAATATAAAATACAAAATAATTTAAAATACTGTACATTTAGTCAAATTAACGATAAGCTAGTCTAAAGAGATGTGTTTTCAGAGCAGTCTTGAACAGGGAAAGGGAGGTGGTGTTTCGAAGGTCTGGCGGTAGAGCGTTCCAGAGGTGAGGGGCAGAGCAGGTGAAGGCCCTGCTCCCCATGGTGGAGAGGCGGGCAGAGGGTACATGGAGATGTAGCGAAGAGGAGGATCTGAGAGAGCGTGATGGGATGGAGATTTGTAGGAGGTCAGATAGATAAGGAGGGGCAAGGTTGTGGATAGATTTGAACGTGAGAAGTAGAATTTTGAAGATGATGCGTGATTTAACCGGGAGCCAGTGGAGCTGCTGCAGGACAGGAGTGATGTGGTTATAGTAGGAGGTTTGAGTGATGACATGGGCAGCTGAGTTCTGGACCATCTGTAGCTTGTGGAGAGATTTGTTGGGGAGGCCGTAGAGAAGGGAGTTGCAGTAATCGATATGGGAAGTCACAAGACTGTGCACCAGGATGGCTGTGGAGCGGGGTGTGAGAGAAGGACAGAGACGGTTAATATTACGGAGGTGGAAATAGGCAGACCGAGTAATATTGTTGATGTGTGAAGTGAAGGAGAGAGTGGTGTCGAGGATGACACCGAGACTCTTGACCTGAGGGGAGGGGGATAGCAGAGAGTTGTTAAGGGGGACGAGAAGATGTTCTGATTTTGAAATAGAGTTTTTGGTACCGACAAGAATGATTTCTGTTTTGTTACTGTTTAGTTGAAGGAAATTGTTAGAAAACCAGTGATTTAGCTCATTGAGACAGTCGGTGAGGATGGAGGGTGGGTGGGTGGAGTTAGGTTTTGATGACAAGTAGAGCTGTGTGTCATCAGCATAACAGTGGAAATGGACGCCGTATTTGCGGAAGATGTGACCTAGAGGAAGGAGGTAAATGATGAAGAGGAGGGGTCCGAGGACAGAGCCTTGGGGGACACCCGTGGAGACAGGGGAAGACTGGGAACGGAAGGATTTAAGCTGAATGAATTGAGTGCGGTCAGAGAGATAGGAGTTGAACCAGTCTAACGGGGTACCTGAGATGCCAATGGAGGTTAGTCTGTTGAGGAGGATAGAATGACAGATGGTGTCGAAGGCAGAACTTAAATCAAGAAGAATGAGGATGGACAGAAGACCAGAGTCAGCAGCAAGAAGAAGGTCGTTAGTAATTTTTACTAGAGCTGTTTTGGTGCTATGGTGGGGTGAAATCCAGATTGAAACTCTTCATACATGTTGTTGTTGGACAGGTGAGAGTGAAGTTGACTAGCAACAGTTTTTTCAAGAATCTTGGAGATGAAGGGCAGATTGGAGATTGGACAAAGATGATTGAAGTTGGTGAAGTCAAGACTTGGTTTCTTGATGATGGGGGTGATGGCAACAGATTTGAAGGCTGTGGGAACAATGCCAGAGGTTAAAGGTTCAGTCTGCAGTTTCTGTAGAACAGCAGCACTTAGAAAAAATTTCAACAAGCAAAGCATTCTGATCCCTCCCCCTCAGAGCCATATATGGCTCTGCCCCCTTGTGGTCTGTTGAAATTTGAATTCAAGCTCTGTTTTTATTGGCTGATTCAAATTCAAGCTCGGTTTTTATTGGCTGGTTACAAACTTTGTTTTTATTGGCTGGAAAATGGCGGGTCACTTTTTCTTTTTAGAAATGCTTATTTACCACCTGGAGAAGCAAGGGGACAATATATTTTTTTAGTTTTTTCAGAGATTACCTCTCTAACATCAATCTAGTGACAGAGTGAAGAAATATGTTAAAATATATATTGTTTGAAAAGTTACAGACTACATTACAATCTTACATACCCCAGCTTTAAGGAGGAGTGGATGATATTAGTGATGATAGGGAGCAGAGATGGGAGACAGGATTTAACAAGAACTGTGGGGAATGGGTCAAGTTGACAGGATGAGGACTTGGACTTGCTGATAATGTCAGCAATGTCATCAGCAGAGGGGAGGGAGAAGACAGAGAAAGGAAGGGAGGGAGGGGGAGTTCAACAAGGATGCTGGGAGCAGTATTTGGTCCAAGGTGTTTATGAATTGAAATAATTTTTTTCATTGAAATATGACATCAGGGAGTTGCAAAATTCTGTGGAAACCATGTGAGAGGGTAGAGAGTTAGGAGATGAGACAGAACGGTGAAGGAGTGAGAACAATCTTTGAATTGCCAACATTGGAACTGATGATGTCTGAGAAGTAGCTGGATTTGGCTTGAGAAATACTGTTCTTGTAGTGGATGAGGTGGTTTGCTTTAAGTTCCTTGTGAATTGTGAGACTGGATTTTTTATAGAGACGCTCTAGGCGCCGACCTTTGGTTTTCAGGGAGCGGAGTTCTGGAGTGAACCAGGGTGCAGAGTTGGAGAAGGAAACAGTCCGGGTTTTCAGAGGAGCAACAGAGTTGAGGATGTTGGTTAGGCTGGTGTTGTATAATGTGACAAGATCATCTGGGTTGGAGGAGGTGAAGGTGGAGAGGGTATCATTAATATGAGATAAGAGAGTGTCATGGTTGATATTCTTGATATTACGGAAGGAAAGAGTGTGTTGAGGTTTTTCTGAGGAAAATTTAAGATTAACATTGAATGAAATCATCAGGTGATCAGTAAATGGAAGTTCATCAGAAGAACAGTTAAGAGGAGAAAGTCCAGAGCAGCAAAGTAAGTCCAAAGTGTGCCCCTTTATGTGCGTTGGAAAGTTGATAAATTGTTGAAAGCCACAGCTGTCCATGCAGGATGAGAGTCTGAAGCCAGCCAGGTGCATTCAAAGAACACAGGTGAACAAAGCAGCAAGGATACCACCATCCTCCCATCTATCTACCTGGGACTCATGCCTCTTTTGGCCCTTCTGATGAGGGATTGTGTCTTCTTTCCTAAAGCATGAGGTCCTGGCTTTAAGGGCTCAGTTGGGTCTTAAAGACAAGTCATTTGGTAAGAGGTACAGGAGGTGACCTGTGAACCACAGTCCAGGTTCAAACCTCAGACGTCAACGGTGTGATCATCTTGCCCTAGCCTTTGCCTGAGTATAATATCTACACAATCAAATAGGAGTACTGACGTTGGGGTAAACGCACACTGAATGGGCTCTATAGAGATGTACCAAGTAGAATTGATTGATTGATTGATGTTTATTCATTCATTTTAAAAAAGAACAATACAAGACAGTTTCATCAGATACAAGAATACAAGTAGGATAAAATGAAGGGAGCAGAAAGAAGATGAAATCTTATTATATCTGCCCCTATTTCACAGTTTGTTCAACCAATGATAACCTTCAAGCAACATCACAGAATGAATAATTCTACTTATTTTTCTAACTGTAATACATAAACTAGATCACAAAATGAATAATTCTACTTATTTTTTCTAACTGTGATACACAAACTACATTACAAAATGAATAATTCTACTTAATTTTTCTAACTAATACACAATATTTCTAACTAATACACAAACTACATCACACTTAATTTTTTATTTTTTTATTTTTTTTATTTTTTTTTATTTCTATTTAATTTTCCTATTTTTTTTATTATTTTATTTTTTCTACTTAATTTTCCTAACTGTAATACACAAACTAGATCATAAAATGAATAATTCTACTAGAACTAGAACATGTGTGACCAGTGAAAGCTGCAAGGCGTCTCCTGACTCCAAACTTACAATAGTGCTGACTGTCTCTTTTTATAGTGAACAACTTTCATTAATAACCTTCAGAAGGATAAACGTTTCTATAAAAAAACGTTTCTATAAATAAATAAATAAACTGTCCAGATGACTCGACTGAGAATTATTGGATTTGGTACTTGGATTACTGAGCATGAACTTTCTTGTCTTGACCCACTTTGGCTGTGGCTGCCTGCCTGGGAGGAGTCGACGAGAGACAGGACGGCCCCCAGAAACTATCCTGGCTCAAGCAAACTGGTTGTTCTACTTAAGGTGTTTACTTCTTGGTGGGAGAAACAGTTTGCTGGAAGTCCTCTGACTGATCAAAAAGGCGTTCAATACAGAACAACTGGACTTTGTTTGTAACAGAAGACGTTTCGTTCCTCTGGCTGATGAAGCCCTCCAGATAGAGGGTGAAACGTTTCTATAAAAAAGAAACTCTCCAGATGACCCGACTGAGAATTATTGGATTTGGTATCTGGATTACTGAGCATGAACTTTCTTGAGAAGGATAGTTTCTCTTTTGTAACCTTGTTTTTTGTGTGTGTGTGTGTTTCCAGACCAGCTTTTAAAATACAAAAAATATCCAAGTTGAAGCAAAGGAATAGAGAAGCAATTTTCAAAAAGGATAAAAGTGACGACAAAAACAGAAAAGTCTTCCTGTTGCACGTACAGTATAGACTGAATTAAACAGCAGCCAAGTGGAAACAGTTTTGGGACAAATGAAAATGAAAAAAATGGATCATAAAACTTCAGCGTTCTTTTTAGTGCTTTTCTAACCTGCGGCTTGCTTTTCCTGTTTTTAGTTTGTCTTTCTCCGTCTTTTTTTAGAGTTCTTGTTTTTGCAACGTCTTGCCTCTGCTCTGCTGCTGAGACTGCCTGACTTCTCATGGCCTGACGCCCAACCATCACCGGCTAGCATTACTTTTTCTGAGCCATCGGGAGGAGAGGTAAGGAAGAAGGACAAACAAAAATAATAAAACCACAGCACAGCTCTCTGAGACAAGAAAAACTGTACAGTACTTACATTGTAAATAAAAGTACAAATAAACAGACAAACTGACAAAACATCTAGTAAAAGTACCACATTAATGTTTTTTACTTGAGTAAAAGTAAGTAAGTACTTGCTTTTAAAAATACTTCAAGTATTAAAAGTAAAAGTACTTTCTGAATGTATTACCTAATACATTGGTCTACAATAACATTGTGTGCCTACCGTATGTATATGTTCTGTAATACATTAATACTGTAGTATGGATGCACAATATTGGATTATTGGCCGATATCCAATATACTGATATGTTAAAACTTATTTGACCAATAACCGATGCAGGTACTGATATTTTATATACATTCCTTTGTCAGGACATATCCCTCTTATTTAGGCTTATTTGCTACAAAAATTATGTAACA
>JBBPBX010031978.1:21928-34174 GCA_038048925.1 Garcialebias charrua | reverse complement strand
CTACAAATGCTTTTGACGCCAATGACCACCACGTTTTACAAGCCGAAAGCCATTGTCAGCACTGGGGGCTGAGCACCCCTAAAAGGCAGATTCTAGAATCACCCCAGCAGCAGGGCATTATCTATTATACTGTATGTCATGAGTGATCAGAATGTGCTGATGAACCGCAGCAGAGAGATTGTAGGATCAGACACTTTGTATCTGTTGTAGCACCCTGATGACAGAATGACAGAATTGGACACTAATAATGTAAGTTGCTGTAATAATAATAATAATAATAATTTGTCATCTGTGTATGTTTCCCATACTTGACAGACGAAATTGGTCTTCTGCATTTAACCCAACCACCACCAGGTGGTGCAGCGAGCTGCGTAGTCGCGCTCGGGGAGCTGGAGAATTAGATTTGCACTCATAGACACCCCAAGGTGTGTAGTGGCCGGGGCGCGAACCCGCGTCCTTCGGGTCCCAAGTCAAAAGCCCTGCCACTACACCATCTTGGCTCCAAAATGTGCAATGTCACAGAATTTATTTGTATGTAGATATTTCTTAACAACTTGTGTTTTTCACTTGATGGTCACAGTGAACAAGACTGTTTTGGCTAGTACAGGCTTCTGTAGCCATGGAGAGGTATGGAGGAGGGAGCTGGCCATCCATCCATCCAACCATCCATCCATCCATCCATCCATCATCTTTTATTTGCCTCTTCCTTTTCGGTTCACGGGGGGTCACTGGTGCCCAGCCATCACTGTGCGAGAGGCGGTGACACCTGGACAGGTCTGCAGTCTATCACAGGGACGCAGTTGCCATGGGGCGGTCGTGGCGTAGTGGCGTAGTGATAATGGCAGTCGTCCCCCAATCGGAAGGTTGGCGGTTTGAATCCTGGTTCCCCACATCATGTGTCATTGTGTCCTTGGGCAAGACACTTAACCCCGAGTTGCTCCCGGTAGGACTGGAAAGCACCTTGCATGGTAGTCTGCCGCTACTGGTGTATGAATGTGTGTAGCATTTAATGTGTGTAGCACTTTGAGATTTTCACTAATGAAAAGTGCCTTATAAATTGAATTCATTATTATTATTATTATTATTATTATTATTATTATTATTATTATTATTATTATTATTATTATTATGTTTACATGAGCAAAATTCTTTGATTGGATTGAAATGTTTTCAGATTAAATAATTCACATTTATCATTTACATGGACACAATCTGTTCACAACGAGCGTTTACATGCAGCGGGCTTCTATTCTGAATAGAAGTACTGACATGTGCAGAGTGGTAAACTCTCTTTACAAAATACAGAAGAAGAAGTTCTACTTCTGGAATGAATGTAAACAAACCTGAGGGCCCTAAAAAGACCTGCGCCAGGTTTTAATGATGGTGGAGAGGTTACTGCACTCCCTGACTGAGCTACAGGTAATACAGATCATTTTGAACTCTGTCAAAGTTTCTAAATGTTGTGTCACTCACAGACAAGTTTTACTTCCCCGACATATTAGCATCTAGCCAGGCAGAAATACACGAGGTTGACAGGTCGCACATGCGCAGTCAGGTCAGTTTTCCACAATCAGAATAAAATAAACAGATAAAATGTTTACATGCACACCGTTCAGATTATGAATCGGCATATACCACCCATCTCATTCTGTTACAAATTATTTCGGATGGAGCTGAATCAGCTTAGAATAATCCGAATGGGGTGTTTACATGAGGCATCCATCCATCCAGCCATTGTCTTTTACCCGCTTCTTCCATTTTGGGTCATGGGGGTCGTCTGTGCCCATGTCCAGCAATCACTGTGCGAGGGGCGGGGTCCACCCTGGACGGGTCTCCAGTCCATCACAGGGCCACATAGAGACAAATGAGACAAACAACCATTCACTCTCTCATTCACACCTAGGGGAGCAGTTTCGGATGTTATCAGTCCATTAAATGGCTATTATTAGTTGTTATCATCCCCATATGTAGCGGTGAGACTGTCCCACCTACCTCCTAGTAGGTTTAAAGGTACGTTATTATCGTTATTATCGCTGATAATAGGCAGTGTCTCACCGGGGTAAACCAGGAAGTGTCTTCTTTTTTTTTCAACTTATGTAACCCTTTTCCTAAACCTAATCTTACACCTGACTCAGAGGACCAACCCTAAACTTAACCCACTTACCCTTGTGCCTAAACCTGACCAAGACCCTAAACTTAACGCCAGACCCTTTACTCTAAATCTAACCACTGAAGCTATTATGAGCGCTGTAATGATACACCTTCATCTCTCTGGAAACTGTTTTAAAACACTTTTCACTGAATCTTTCACAGAATACTGATTTTAACACAAGAGACTATTATTCTTTTACTTTGTTCTAATCAGATGTTGTCAAAATAATAACATTTTGTCATTTTATGATCATTTGTTATTTGCATGAGTTGTCACTCTTAATATGCTGGTGTATTTCTTAATATGTGAATGATCATTACTATGCTGGTATATATTTTCAATATGTCATAGTCAAGAACTATGGCTAAGAACAAGTCAGAATAATTTGTTAGTATTTGTTTGAAATGTTTAGGGACAGAGTGATCAAGTCGTAGACATAAGTTGTCGTTCTGTCTCCTTAAACAATTCCCTCGGTTTTTCTAAACAGATTCTCTGTCTCCTTGACACCTCTTAAACTTCTGACTTGCTATATTCCACTCCTACTCTGGTCACAAGAGCCAATGAAACGGAGAGGAAACTCTGACGTCAAGCTTACCTTAAAAACTCCATGTCCTGTTTCTTTCCCAGTTCTTGCTGGAGAGATTAACTGTGATGTCTTCTCCCAAAAAGCTAGATAAACTGCAGTCACGAGCCAAAGACTGGTCTATCAGCTGAGAATTTATGGCATGCCTCCATAAATTCAACAGAGCTAAAAACGCTCCAAGTTCTTAATGAACTTTCCTTCGAGGAATAATTTTATCTTGAAAATCAAACCGGAAACAGTTGCCACTACCTTGCTGAGGTCGATGCAGACCTTAGGAGACACTGAAGGTGAACACTGGGAAGCCTGCAAAAACATAGCTTTGACGCACGGTCCATGCACGTTAAGGCTAACACAACTTTACCATAGCTTGGACGATGAATCTTCGCAAAGGTAAAAAGTTGTTGTTCATAGCGAACCTGGGTCCAGCGGACGCTGATCAGGAGTGGGTTGTGTTTCCTGGTTAAACTCACTTCAAGATAATAACCCTCATCTTTCCTTCCATCTCTTCCTCACTCTTAAACTTTTTCTTATCCATCCTTGGCAGAACTTAAAGCTAAATGCCTGCAGATATAAGTTATTTTAAGACCCATAACTGTATTCTGTTGTTCCTAGAAGTTACGGACGTGTAATTCATGTGCTGACGTTAATTTATAGGAAACTGATCGATCAATCAAGTTGTACATGTGTGTTTGATGTTAAATTTATGATTTGTTAATACAAGGTTCAGTTCTGCTGAACCAACATAAGTTAACGCTTCATGCCTTTTGCATCTTATCAGCTGGTCACAAAATGTATTGTTTAAATCCGTGAAAAAGAAGAGAACTCGTGATATAATAGATGCTAAGGTTGACAGGTAAACACCTGCTCATTCTTACATTTTAGTGTACAGTACGGCTCAGAAAAACTGACCGTTAGATATACTAATCACATCATACAGCGCTAACAAAACTAAAAACAGAGCCTATTATTATTGCTACCAAGGCTAACAACGTACCTTTAAACCTACTAGGAGGTACAGGAGGGACAGTCTGACCGCTACATATGGGGATGATAACAACTAATAACGGCCATTTAATGGTTGATAACGTTCGAAGCGGGTGCCTAGGGACAATTTAGAGTCACCAGTCAGTCTAACATGCATGTTTTTGGTTTGTGGGAGGAAACTGGAGTACCCGGAGATAACCCACGCAGCACGGCGAGAACATGCAAACTCCACCCAAAAATGTCTTTCCGGCCAGGACTCAATCCAGTGACCTGCTCACAGAGAGGCAGCAGCTCTACCAACTGTGCCACCGTGCTGCCCAAAAGTACAATATTTAACACTAAATACAAGTTCTATAAAGGAAAAATGTCTGACTGATAATTGTGACCAACGTCATAGCTTACATGTCCACATGAAAACGGATCAGAGTTTATTACAAATTTTGTAGCTAAGGGTGTATAATGGATCGATCCAAATATCAAGATGATGCCAATGTTGATATTGTATCAGAGCAAAGCTAGCATAATGAAACTGATACTTTAATTAGTTTCTCTTCAGTACTCCAAAAGTGCAAAGAAAGGTAAGAAAAATATAATTTCTTTCTAAAGAAAAGTCAATCAAAATATAAAATGTAAATCATTTAATATCTACGTTGTTTTTTGCTAAATCAATTTTTCAAAGTTATTTTAAGGATTTTTTTTACTAAAATCCATCCTTAATTTGAAAATCCAAATAATCTTCTAATTAAACATGGGAAGCTTCTCTCCCCTACATAATCAAACTTTATGGGATAAAGATCATATTGGATAACAGTGATACAGTGCTGTACTAGTTGTTATTGTAGGAAATAGGAAATTTTACATAATCACACACCAATACTTTGTAGCTGTTTGAGCAAAACAAGATATTTGGGTAAACATTTAAAAAAATAAAATAAAACTATGCCTGTTTGAGCAGAAGCTTTTAAAGATCAGTCAAGTTTGTCCAGCATGACTTCTGCTACCCCAAAAATAAACAAACAAACAAATAACTGAATAAAATATTTATATATAATCATTGTGAACAAAAAGCAGCATGCCACCCCCCCCCCCATCATCAGCATATGAGTTAAAAAGGAAAGAACATTAATTGTGTACTTAGCACTATACACTATATATACTATGTATTTTTGTGCTACAAAATATATTGTGATCTTTAAGATTTTATGTCAAGCACAAATTGATTAATAGCTATAGCTGGCCCAAATGTCATATACACATTTTATATTACAAATAAACATATATGCTTACTATTTACAATACATTTATATTGTTGTTGCCTCTTTTAGGGGGAAGGTGGAATTCCATAGTTTATAAAATGTAATGCTTTGATTGTAGAATTAAGTAATTAGTAAAAAATGTATTTTTTAAAATTAACAGAAAAAAAATCCAGATTAAACTATGACATCAGCTCCAGAGTCTGGGCCTCCCTACTTAGGCTGCTACCCCCGCGACCCGACCCCGGATAAGCGGAAGAAAATGGATGGATGGATGGATGGATGGTGATTTTACTATAAAAAGTTTGTTGTTTCATATTGCAGAATGACAACCAGACTAATAAAATACACCATAAAAGCAGTCGTGACATGATGTTCCCACTAAAATCTCTCCTTTAACTGCATGTCCACCTCCAACATCTCCTCCACCTGCAGAGCAGGTGCCTCCTCCACCTCTCAAACAGCCTCCACAGAGTGCAACAGATACAGCAGCGAAGAAGAGAGAGGTCTTTTCTCCTCCTTCAGAAAGAATACATGTAGGAAGTGCTGGAAACTCACCCCTCAGTGCAGCTCCTCCGACAGCCTCCGTTCACAAAGTTGAATGTGTCTCCTCCACCGCTCCTCCTGCTGTGGCTCTGAACAGAGCACCTCCTCCTCCTCCCCTGGATGCTGCCGCTCCCCCTCCTCACGCGCCTCTGGAAGAAAGATAAAAAGTACCGTAATAGGGTTTTCTCCCTCCTCCTCCTTAACAAAGACACAAGGACCCTGCAGCAGTCAATGGCTTTCACACAAACCCCATGGCAACGCAGAAACACCGCGCGCCACTTCCCCGCGCTGTGACCGGCTTGAAACTCCCCTTCAAAACAAAAAAACTGTGGCAGACATTATTCCCAGGCTGCGGAGCTTCAGAGAGAGCAGGTTGTGAAGGGAGGAGGCGCAGGGGAGGCAGGAGGACCGAGGATGCTGTTCAAACAGAGAGGAGTCAAACACAGGTCACTGCAGGAGCTGAAGAAACTCCTGTCATCTGCAGACATCCACATGACAACATCCACTTGTTTTATTTGACCAGAGGATAATGAAGAGGGGAACGATGTGTTCACATGTTTGTGTGTGTATAAGTTAGGATGTCTGTTAGCCAAATGTCTCATGAACCCCTTGTCAGGTTTTATGAAACTCAAAGTAATTACACCCGCTTCGGATATAATCAACCAACGTAGCGGTCAGATTGCCCATTATCATCCCTATTCGTAGCGGTCAGATTATCCCTCCTGTACCTCCTAGGAGGTTTAAAGGTACGTTATCACTGTTACAATCTATGACAGCAGGCTCCGTCTTTAGCTACGTGGTTAGGTTTAGAGTTAGGTTTAGGAAAACGGTAGCCTGGCCCTCGCCTTCCTGCACAGCTCCGCTCAATTCTCATTTCCCTTCACTGCTCAGTCTGGGACTTCTCCCATAGACAACGATTTCTCCGGCTGATTTTTGACCGGACCAATCAGAGAACAGAAGGGGCGGAGTTTTTGGCCCCTAACCCACGCCCCCACCTGTCCCAGCGCGCAGCCAGCGAGCAGCCGCATGTTCTCATTCAAAGCGATGCAAAGCGATGCAGGACTGTTTTATATGTGACACAAATGTATTAATTTCCCCTTCTTAATCCCTTATCTGGAGTTTTCTTTTGTTTTTTTGGCCAAAAGTCAAGTGATCGCTCCCTCCTCCCCTCCTCCTCCTCCTCCTCCTCCTCCTCTCTCTCCGCTGAGTGCAAAGAATAAGGAAGTGCCTCAGGTTGTCACGAGAGAAAAAAACTCGGGTTTTACGTTGTTGCCCGAGTCCCTGCATATTTTCTGGTCTTCTGGTGTGCTGGACCAGCGCTACATGGTTTTATTTTATATTTTTCAAACGTTTTATTAACATATAAACACAGAATATGCAGGCAGCGAGAGAAAATGCAGCAGGGGGCGGAGCTGATGTCAAGTTCGGCAGAGCACAGAGGGGGAGGGAGCAAAATGCTTTCCCTGTTCAAAAATTTTCTAAGATCCAATGGTTTTGTTCCTCGGGCAGAGGCCACGCCTCCAGCAAGAATCGTTTCTCAATGGAAAAAGTCCAGACCCTAGTACGAAGCGAAGTGAAGTGAAGGACAAGGGTCTGGTTTTAACCAGGCTAGGAAAACGGTTACATAAGCTTAAAAAACAAAAACACACTTCTGGGTTTACGGAAACACGCTGCCTACTCACAGCGACAATAACGCTGATAACGTTCTTTTAAACATGCTAGGAGGTAGATTGTGACAGTTTCGCCGCTACATATGGGGATGATAACAGTTGATAGCGCCCATTGTATGGACTGACAACATCCAAATCCACTGAGTAATTGCTGGATATGCATCTCCAACTCGTAAATTTGAAGTCAAACCAATTCAAGATGGCCACCACAACCAATTGACTTTAAAACACTTAAATACCCAAAAATATGTTAATTATTTCAGATATGGACCCAGACGTTGGTGAGTAGCCCAAGAAAGATCCTGAGCTCTAACAGATTATGCAATAATTTAGTTTAAAATGTTGCTATTAACGGGAGGCATGGTGGCACAGTGTTGCCTCTCAGCCAGAAGGTTGCCAGAACAAATCCATGTAGGGATGGCAACATTTCATCTAGATGTCCTTACTTTAGTTCCATTCAAAACCAGACTGAAGACCCACTTGTTCAAAAAAGCTTTCAGTGTGTAACTTTTATTACTTTTGGTATTTTAGTATGTAGCATTTTTTTTATTTCCATTGCCTTCTTTTATTGCTGTTGTTTCTTATTCTATTTTCACTGATTTATTGTTCCAGTTTATTCATCTTTTTATCCTGTTAAGCACCTTGGTCAATGCAAGGCATTGTAGGAAGGTGCTATACAAATACAGTTTATTATTATTATTATTAAGCATGTTTCTCACCAAGTTTGTGTAAATTCAGCTGTTTTAAAGACATTTGAACTTTAATGCACTGCAGGTCGGCACCATTTGTGTTTATAGAGAAATAAAAAACATCACCACTGGACTTTTTTTACTTGTATTCAACACTACTCATCTAAAGGATGTTTCTCATGAAGCTTGAGGACAATAAGGTGTGAGGTTTTAAAGATATTTAACCTTTTATGCACCTGAACACACAGCGTCTCTTACACCTGCAGTGTCTTACAGTGTCACAGTTACTGCTAAGATAAGATGCTACAGACGTAGCACTCAACTTCTCTCAAATATCCTCCTAACATGAATATATGTTTATGATCAACCCCCATGGTCAACAACTGCCTGCACTAAGCTCGCTAAACTGGCGAGTGATCAGCACAGAGGTGTCTCCATCTCCTCCACCTGTCAGCGATCTCTATGAGGCAGAAGGAGACGCATGGAGTGTTGGAGGTAACCAGGAAAACCTGGAGTGGAGTTTTAGTGGTTTGAGTATTCTCCTTTTAATCAAGTGGAAAGGATTATTTCACGAACAAAGAGAAACTGCGCTGACTGAACTAATGTTGCATAGTAAAAGTGGGGGGTGGAGTCTAAATTAACGTTTTTTAAAATGTGGTGGGGACTTGTCCCCTTCACATATAATGGTTGTGACGCCTATGGATGGCACCATCTTGTGGGCTTCCCATGTCTGTGCACCCTTGTGTGTGTCTCATTATTCTTGATTGATTCCTCCCTCTGTTCCCAGCGGTTTGTAATCACTTCCTGTCTTGTCTGTGTATATAAGTCTGTTTGTGAGTCTTGTCCTTTATGGTGTCGTCATTGGGTCTTTCCTACCATACCATACCATTTTATTTATAGAGCACTTAAAACAGCGACAAGGCCAACCAAAGTGCTGTACAAACAAACAAACAAACAACAGGCAACACAAAGGCAACATACAAAATGAAGTAAAAAACAGAATATAGATATAAAAATGTTGCAGATAATGAATACAACAACTAACCTGTGTGAAGCAAACAGGTTCAACCACAGATTGTGTTGAAAGCAACGGAATAGTAGTGGGTTGTTAAACGGGATTTGAAAACCGAGAGGGAGGGGGGCCTGTCTGACAAGCAGAGGTAACTCGTTCCAGAGAGTCTTGGGCCTGCTACAGCGAAGGCCCTGTCACCTCTGTGTTTAAGACGAGTTCCTGGAACTGTGAGAAGTAACTGGTCCGCTGACCTCAGAGAACGTGGTGGGACATATGGTTGTAGCAAATCAGAGAGATGGGGGGGCGAGACTGTTCAGCGATTTGTAGACATACAGGAGAATTTTGAACTGGATTCGAAGATGAACCGGTAGCCAGTGCAGGGAGGCCAAGACTGGTGTAATGTGCTCTCTCTTGCCTGTACTGGTTTTGGACTAGTTGTAGTCACGCAATGGTTGTCTGACTGATACCAAACAGGAGTGTCTTGTCCTACCAGCCTGTCCTGATTCTTGTTTTTGTAAGTTGCTGCCATGTCAACCTTTTGATTTATTATTATTAAAGAAAATGTATTTTTGTATCCTCGAGTCCTGACTCTTGCCTGCAATACTGGGTTCTTTCCTGCCTGAAACCCTGACAATCCAGGGCCATTCTGAGTGGAGTTTTCATATTCTCTCCTTGCTGCATGGGTTTTTTCCATGTACTCTGGTTTCCTCCCAAAGACCAAAAACACGCATGTTAGGCTGATTGGTAAATCTAAATTGTCTCTTGGTGTACCTGTGATGGACTGGAGACATGTCCAGGCTGTCCCCCACCTTTTGCACAGTGACTGGAGTGGACATGAGTGACTAGAAAAGGCGAGTAAAGATAATGGATGGATCCGATAATTCTCAATCAGGTCATCTGGACAGTTTTTTGTTTTTTTTTTGTGATTAAAAATTATCGGATTTAATACCTGGACCAGAGCCATATAAAGTGAGAGTTGCGACACTTCCATAGAGATCCGTTGTAAGAATGGAATGCGGAAGTCACGTGGGTCATGGAGGGGGCGATTTGTTCCATGCTCTGTTTAACAGTCTGACTCTGCCTGCAGTAGCGCTCCGTTGCCGCCAGAGGGCGCAGCTCCACAAGGTTTCCATGGCCGTTGTTTGGAACGATTGACTGCCAGTTGGCGACTTCAAAGAGTGTCAGAACTCTCTATATATACGGCTCTGACCTGGACTATTGAGCATGATCTTTCTTATAATGGATGGATGTTACTATTAACTATTTGCAGTGTCTGTCAGCAAAATACCCCATAAACCACTAAATGGATTATTATCAAGTAAGTCAGTGCTATGTTGTCCTTGTATGTTTCTATACGATGTAGGGCTGGACGATATGGCCAAAACCTTTAGCACAATATATTTCTTAATTTTGGTCAATAGCGATATAATTCAGTATCAATATAAACAACATAAAAGCCTCAGGAAAAACTACAAACCATACAAAAAAAATTAATGTTCACCTTTTATTTGTATTTAGCTTAAAAAAAGAAAGAAATCCCCATCAAATAAACATAAAATTCTCAACTTTGTCAATATTAATAGTTTTAACTTTAAACAACTTTAAAATTGACAGCATTGAAATTCATAGTTAATTAAATAACATTTTTGGGTGTCGTTACTGATGAGAAGCTTACATGGAAATAGCATGTAAATTACTGAAGAATAAAAAATAACAAAATCAATTGCATTACTGTAAAAAGTAAAATAGTTTTTGAATGGCAAAGCTTTGTATATATTGTATAATGTAATGATTGTTCCATATTTAATCTACTGAAGTTTGGGGGAAAGCATGCAAAACAATTACAAACCCTATTTTTATTTTACAAACAAGAGCTATAAATATTATTAGGAAGTGCTATGGTTACCCAACAAATATATTATTTCATCAGTTCAAATTATTAAAATTTTATGATTTGGTTGAATATAGTATTTTACAGGTCATAAAACTCGTAAAAATATTACCCCAAAATATTCAAGTAAAATATGTTAAAAAAAGAGTCATTATAACCTTAAGAGAATGGAAATGTTTGTAAAACCTTCATTTAGAACTAGTCTGAAGGAGCTATGTTGTAAATCAGGGAACAGGATTGTGGAGTTGACTTGATATCACCATTAAAAACGATAAAACAATGTACTGTATATGTTTAAAAAGATGATTAAGTCAAAATTATTATTATTAATTTACCCTTTATTTATACAGGTAGTCTCTAGGTCACATCTTCCGCAAATACGGCGTCCATTTCCACTGTTATGCTGATGACATACAGCTCTACCTGTCATCAAAACCTAACTCCACCCACCCACCCTCCATCCTCACCGACTGTCTCAATGAGCTAAATAACTGGTTTTCTAACAATTTCCTTCAACTAAACAGAAACAAAACAGAAATCATTCTTGTTGGTACCAAAAACTCTATTTCAAAATCAGAACATCTTCTCGTCCCCCTTAACAACTCTCTGCTATCCCCCTCCCCTCAGGTCAAGAGCCTCGGTGTCATCCTCGACACCACTCTCTCCTTCACTTCACACATCAACAATGTTACTCGGTCTGCCTATTTCCACCTCCGTAATATTAACCGTCTCCGTCCTTCTCTCACACCCCGCTCCACAGCCATCCTGGTGCACAGTCTTGTGACTTCCCGTATCGATTACTGCAACTCCCTTCTCTATGGCCTCCCCAACAAATCTCTCCACAAGTTACAGATGGTCCAGAACTCAGCTGCCCGTGTCATCACTCAAACCTCCTACTATAACCACATCACTCCTGTCCTGCAGCAGCTCCACTGGCTCCCGGTTAAATCACGCATCATCTTCAAAATTCTACTTCTCACGTTCAAATCTATCCACAACCTTGCCCCTCCTTATCTATCTGACCTCCTACAAATCTCCATCCCATCACGCTCTCTCAGATCCTCCTCTTCGCTACATCTCCATGTACCCTCTGCCCACCTCTCCACCATGGGGAGCAGGGCCTTCACCTGCTCTGCCCCTCACCTCTGGAACGCTCTACCACCAGACCTTCGAAACTCCACCTCCCTTTCTCTGTTCAAGACAGCTCTGAAAACACATCTCTTTAGACTAGCTTATCATTAACTCTACTAAATGTATTTTATATTATTTTGTATTTTATATTCTTTATTCATTGTACTGTATACAGTATTTCAATTTGTTCCTGCTGATGTTTGAACTGTTTGTTTGTTTTTACACAACCTCTGTGATATGTTCTTGCTGTGAAGTGTCCTTGGGTGTCCTGAAAGGCGCTTTTAAATAAAATGATTATTAGTATTATTATTATTGAGCCATGAGAGCTCATTTTC
>JBBPBX010031978.1:0-21872 GCA_038048925.1 Garcialebias charrua | reverse complement strand
CCAGGGTGGGGCGAGTGAGGGTAGAGGCAGGTGTGGGTGTTTCACTTTTTCCACCCACATTTTTTGATGTTGTCGGTACTGTCGTGATCTGTGTGGTGTTGGAAGAAATGAACCCAATGGTGCAGACAGGCGGACACTCTGAGGCACGAGTAGAAAATCAAAATACTTTAATGTGACAAAAACTCAAAACTTGACAAAGCAGTACTCACAATACCATAGCTGATGAACTGGGACCGTAGCATAGACCCGACACACCAGGGGAATAGACGAATGACCTAAAAATGAAACACACACGAACGCAAACTGATATACACACCATAATCACCTAAAATCAGAAACACCTAGACCTGGGAGAAACACAGACTTGAGAGACACAGGGTGTAAAGAGGGAGACAGACCTACAGAGGGAGCAGTGACGTGCAGTGAGGTTCATGGCTGGTGAGGCACTGTGCAGTTTTTTTTCATATGTATACAGTAATAAAAAACAGACAAAAAATGTTCTCCACGTTTTGGCTTCTGTCTGCCATAGCTTGTTCAGCGCTTTGGATACTTTGGATAGCGTTATTTTCTTCTTTTATAATACATGAACAGTAGTTTATTCGCCATTTGATTGGATGCAGTTAATGGGTTGTGTTTAAAATCTCACATCAGCAATCTTTACAAATACAAATTGTAGCACACAAAAAACACATTTAATTTGGAGAAAAAAATATTTTAGTCTTACCTTTACTTATAAATTAAATTAAACTATAACAAAACCTATTTTTATTTTACAGAAAAGAGCTGTGAGAATTATTACAAGAAAGCCTTAATGTCATCTATCTAATATATTATTTAAAAAACTCAAAGTACTGAAGTTTTATGATTTGGTGGACTATAATATTTTGTTAGTAATAGAACACTCAAATGTTCAAATGTATTTTGTTAAGAGAGAACGTTGCTAGTCTAAAGGGAACTGAACTTTTTGCAAAGCCAAGGTATAGAACTAGTTTGAAGGGACGGTTCATTTCAATACAGGGAGTTGAATTGTGGAATGGTTTGGGAAATTATGTAAAAAATGTAAACTCTGTGCTTATGTTTAAAAAAGATAAAAACTAAATTGTTAACAAAATACTAAAACTTTTAAGTGTTTAATGTTCTAGATATTTGTAGATTGTGAAAAGTTACTCTTTTTCCTCTGTTACTTAAAGATAATTATTGTTTGAATTGATTGTTTGAACTTGTTTTGTTTTTGAAAAAAGGGGCAGATAAAATAAGATTTCTTCGTATTCTTTCATATAATATGTGATGTTTTTTTTCTTTTTCTTCTGGTTTTTAATGTAAAATGAATGAATAACTAAAAATAAAATAAACAAATAAATGAAGCCCATGCGCCACTCCTTCTAACAAAAGCATCAATGACTTTTTTCTAGAAGTCTTCCTTGGCTTTCCGTTTTAAAAGTCTCTGCCTCGCTGGAGATCAGAAGAAAGCCTTCCTTGCTCAGAAATGTAATCCTTCATTGCGAAATTGTAGCCAATCAGGAGAAAAAAAATAACTGAATCACTGCACTTTCCTTACATTAAATTGTAGCGCTGTCACTTCCTCTTGCAAGCGGAGCGCTGCAGGAGGAGGCTCAAGCAGAACCCTGTGATCACTAGCCCCACCTCCACGAGTCTTGCCTCCACCAGCAACTTTTCTCATTGTTTTATGTTCGCTCATCACAAGAAACACGTTACACACACACATACAATTTTAGACAAAAACACTAGACATTATATTCACCAGCTAAACTATAGAAATGTAGTTTATATAACAAAAGTATTTGGACATTTTAATAGTAACATAAAAGAGGCAGGAATACGGGCTCACTGCAGCATGCAACAGTCAGCTGAGTAATTGCACAATCGTGCAACGGAGCTGTCGGTGCCTCCCGCACGTCTTTTCTCAGTATTTGAACACTAAATAAGAAAAATCGGTGATTTTGAATAAAAAATAACATAAAACTGGTTTAGTTTTTGGTAAAATAAGTTTATAGTACAAATAAAAAGAAAAATACAATAATTACATTTATTTTTTCAATTTACATTTTTTTCTCTCCATGATAACAGGTGAGGCGTGGCCTCACTTCCCTCCCCTGATCGCACATCACTGAGAGGGAGCCATCTTTACAGTATCCCCCCTCCTCAAAGACGCCCCCAGGCGTCCCCAAAGAACACCCCCCAAAAACCAGGGCGGGCGGAGAGAGGAACCGTAGGGACGGCGGGTACGAGAAAATACAAGGACAGGGGACAAAACACAAGGACAGGGGACAAAACGCAAGGACAACAAACCAAAAACCAACAGGAACAGGCCCTGGGACAAACACCAAACACAAAGGCCAAACTAGAAAAAACTGCAAGAGCTAAATTAAAAAACTAAACTAAAGAAACATCCTGGAAGCTAAACACAGACTAAAACTAGAAACTCAAACATTCAAACATAGCGGCCAGGACATCTGCACCAGACAAAAAAACATCATGCAGAGCCACGTCCATCGCGTAGGACGTCTGTACCAGTCAATAACCCATCAGGCGGGCGACCGGGAGGCCATCCATCATGCAGAGTCACGTCTTGCGGGCGACCGGGAGGCCGTCCAACATCAGCGAGAACCAAGACTCCGATGGCAGGAACATCAACGGCAAGAACGACGTCAGCAGGAACTCCGTCGGCAGGGCCACAATCGACGACGGCAGGTTCAAAGTCATCGATGGCAGGTTCACAACCGTCGTCGACCGTAGAGGCGTCCCTTGGTGCAGGAATGTCAAGCGTAAAGACGTCGGGCGTTGAGACGTCGTCGGGCGTTGGGATGTCGTCGGGCGTTGAGACGTCGTCAGGCGTTGAGACGTCGTCGGGCATTGAGACGTTGTCGGGCGTTGAGACGTTGTCGGGCGTTGAGACGTTGTCGGGCGTTGAGACGTCGTCGGGCGTTGAGATGTCGTCAGGCGTTGAGACGTCGTCAGGTGTTGAGACGTCGTCAGGTGTTGAGACTTCGTTGGGCTTTGAGACGTCGTCGGGCGTTGAGACGTCGTCAGGAGTTGAGACGTTGTCGGTTGATGTAGCGTAAAGTGTTGAGACGTCGTCCGGCGTAGCGGCGTCAAGCGTGGACACGTCATCAGGCATTGCAGCGTCAAGCGTTGAGACGTCGTCGGGCGTTGAGACATCGAACGTGGAGACGTCTGGCGTAGAGACGTCTGGCGTGGAGACGTCTGGTGTGGAGACGTCTAGCGTGGAGACGTCGAGCGTGGAGACATGGAATGTAGTGACGTCTGGCGTGGAGACGTCTGGCAAGGAGACGTTTGGCATGGAGACGTCTGCAGTGTGAAAACCCTCCATTGACGTAGAGGTCTCGGCAGTGTGGAGATCCTCTATTGCCGTAAAGGCGTTGGCAGTGTGGAGACCCTCCATCGACGTGGAGACGTCGGTGGTGTGGAGACCCTCCATTGACGTGGAGACGTAGGCGATGTGGAGACCCTCCATCGACGTGGAGGTGTCGGCGGTGTGGAGACCCTCCATTGACGTGGAGGCGTTGGTGGAGTGACTCGTAGTGGCAGCGCCCTTTGTAGACGTGGCAGTACACGCAGTAGTGGTTGTGCCCTCCAGAGACCTTGCAGAGTCAGCACGCTCTGTAGTGGCAGCACCCTCTGTTGCTGCAAAGGAGTCGGCACACTCTGTGACGTCAGCACACTCTTTAACAAACAACCTGGACTTATCTTTCAAAGTCTTAACTAGAGTCATTATTTGTGTGAGACCTGGGTTTGGTATCAAACAGGGACTGTTTGTAATTATGTCCTCAATAATGGAAAATGCCTTAATTTTATAATGATGGTCCGGATTATTGACAGCAGCATTAATCAGTTCATCCATCTGCTAGAGAATGAGCGTGACCTCGGATCTGGTTTCAACAGGGCGTGAACTCCCACACTCTTTGCACTGTGTGAGTCTATCCTGTGGTTGCTCAGCTACATGCGAGTGGTCTGTCCGCTCTTCCTGAAGACTCCCACACTCTCTGCTCTGTGTGAGTCTATCCAGTGGCGGATCAGCTGCATGCGTGCGGTCTGTCCGTTCTTCCTCAGAGCGGAGGCTAATATACTCCCCCCTCTGCGAACGTCTCTCCTGAGACGCCACAGAGCACTGGTCCAAACACGGGCCCAGGTACCCCTCCCCCTTTGAAAATCTCCCCGGCTTGCCTGACAACGTGAGAGAAAAAGCAGAAGGAGGGACGGGCTGAAACCCGGAAATGTTCCTCTTTGTCGTTCGCTGCTTTCTCCGGCAGTGACGTAGTTCAGGAGCTGGATCGGGCCAGAACTCCTCTGGTTCTGAATCGTCCTCGGATGCACACCACAGCGAAATGGCACGCGAAGGAGTGCAGGAAGAAAACGGTTTAGAGCAACCGTCTCCGCGTCTTCTCCTCGCTCGCTCCGCAACCAGAAGCGGAGATGGAAGCACTTCCAGTCCTGGTCTGTGGAAGCTCCAGGCGGCGTCCATCCGGAAACCACTCACACGTGTGATGGCTGCGTCTGTTTGAGCTGACGCCGTCATCTTCTGCCTCCCGAGTGGAGTCCGTATAATCTGTCTGCTGGGTAACGAATGGTCAGGTCATTAATGTCGTGATCGGTGTGGTGTTGGAGGAAATGAACCCAATGGTGCAGACAGGCGGACACTCGGAGGCACGAGTAGAAAATCAAAATACTTTAATGTGACAAAAACTCAAAACTTGACGAGGCGGTTCTCACAATACAATAGCTGATGAACTGGGATCGTAGCATAGACACGACACACCAGGGGAATAGACGAATGACCCGAAAATGAAACACACACGAACGCAAACTAATATACACACCATAATCACCTAAAATCAGAAAAACCTGAGACGAAAACCTGGGAGACATGCAGACTTGAGAGACACAGGGTGTAAGGAGGGAGACAGACCTACAGAGGGTGCCATCCTTACAGGTACCAGGGCTTGAACTGTTCCTACTGATGTTTCAACTGTGTTTGTTAAGTGCCCTTGGGTGTCCTGAAAGGCGCTTTTATATAAAATGATCATTATTATAACTGTCGATCTTCCGATCACAGGCCCACCATCTGAAACCTCTGCGTCACCACTTCCCCAAAGGTGTTGGGAAAGTATAGTGCCAGGTGAAGGATACCTGAATTGTTTTTGTTTGTTTTCAGTTTGGACATTGTTCAAGTGAAGGTTTTTATTTGTAGTTATTTTGTATTTTTTTAAACAAGGTTCAAATATAAGATTTTTTTCTTCTTTCTGCACCCTTTTCATTCAATTTTTTTTATTTCTTTCTGATGAATTTGTTTTATTTTGAATGAATAAATTAATTAAAAAAAAAACATGCAGCGCTGGGGATGTTTCAGGGACATGTTGGCTCAAACTTTATTGTGCTTCATCTTCTGATTCTAGTTACAACGACTCTCCATCACGTTTCGCAGCATAAAGAAACTTGCAGTTGATCGGATCGTAGAAAGCCGAACCACTTCCACACTGGCAAATTAGTATTTCATCTTATCAATTATATCTGCTTTCTCTTTGCTTGTGAAACTTTGTTCAGTCACATTCTGACAGTCAAGGGCACTCGTTTTGAAGTGAAAACTTAATGTGCATTGGAGCTTAGCTTAGCCTGCTACCGCTACCGCTTTCTGGACTTGAGCTCTGCGTAACATCTACGTCACCACGCACTTACGTAGTTGTGTCACAGCTTTTTCTGTCCAGGTTGAAACTGAAGTTGCCGCTTCAACCCGGGTTTAAATAGAAAAGCGTAAGTGAAACGCTGTAATCCTATCGAAATATCGAAAACATGCTTAAAACTCATATCATTGATATTGAATATTGTGAGATATATCAATATCGAATTATTGTCCAGTACTAATACAATGATGACATTGATTATCTGTATTTAAACCATCACACCTGAGATACACCCAGGTGGAGCAGTGAGCAGTTATGTAAGCACCTGGGGAGCCATTAAGGATTGGGTGTATTGCTCAAGGACACCACAACATCAAAGTCAAAGTCAAATTTATTGTCAGAACTGCAATATGTACAGGACATATACAGGATTGAAATTGCGTTTCTCTCAGTCCCTCTGTGCAACAGTAACCATTTAAACACTAAAACACTAAAACATTTAATAAACATAAGCATAAAATAGTAAAAGTGTAACACTGTCCTGAGTTTTTGCATAGTAGTATAAAAGTATGAAAATTTGTGGCGGGGAGTCAAACTGCAACTTTCTGGTCCCAAGTCAGCTGTCATACCTCTACACCATCTAGGTCTCTTCATATCAAGAAATATTCATTGAATGTACATCTAGAACTGATCAACTTTTAGAGCCAAGCCAATTAATGATGGCCTTCACAGCCAAATCACCTTAGAAAACACAGTTATAATGTTAGACTTCTGGACAGAAGTCGAAACGTTTTCTGCAACAAATAAAGTCCAGTTGATCCTGTATTGAACGCCTTTTTTGATTTCATCATGTCCTGGACGACTGAGAATCTTCACCAGCACACAGTTATAATGCTGTAATTATGGGTTGTTTGATAAGGTGATATATGGTTACAGCTGAAAGTCATTCAAAACAAATAGTACAATTTATTTTGCACAATATTGGCCTAATTACATTTTTTTAACTATTGGAGTTAACTTTGTTGGTCTATTGAACCAATCACGTTTCAACTGATGGTCCATCCCATCAGCCCCAGAGCCAAACAGAATCAAACACTTCAGGGATAAACCTAAATAAACCCTCTTTTGCATGACGTTTTTGGTGGTATATGGGATTTGGGAACATGTCCATGTGATAAAGTGTTTGATAAATATTTATCAAAGTATGTTTGTGTTATGTTTGATCAGAATGCTTTTTTATGTCTTCAGTTGATCTGAAATTGTTCTAGAATCAAGGTGGCTGCATGTTGGAGTAACTTTTGCTTTAATTCTGGGATAATGCTTTTGAAAACTTGAATTCCTCTTTTTCTGGATGTTATGCTTTTTATGGACGATTACTTCCTCTGGTATTGGGTGCTGTGCAGCTGAAAGGATTTTTTCTGAAAACCCTTTTACTTTTGGACATTTGTTCCGAAGTGTAACCATGACAACAAGGTGGTTTTTACAACCGGGAGCAGCTGATTAACGTCTCAAAGCTCAAATATTACCTCAAATACAGCCCCAAATTCCAAATGAGTTGTAAAGGAGGCATCATGGATGCCTCTCTGTCTGCTTTATGAGAGGAGCAGAGAGAAGTGGAGACATGAATAAATCCGCACTTTAACATATCGCTAAAGACACTGTCCTTAGCGGCTAACAAGATGGCTAACGCTTTAGCCGTCTTGTTCCACAGCTGAGACCAACTGTGTCTTTAGCGATATGATAAGCTGCTGATTTATTAATGTCTCCACCTCTCTCTGCTCCGCTCATAAACCTCAGCATGGCTAAATAAGCTCAGACCCGTGGTTTGTTTTAAGGAAGCAGCAGGCTGTAAAAACACTTGGCTCACATTTCTGAGTGGAGGTTCACATTACTGCAGTTCACAAACACACTGACTAACATGAAGGCACCTTTCTGTCTTATAAAGACACTCAAAGCTCTTTACAACAATCTGTGCCTCATTTACCTATTCATACAGCACTCTACTAGATCTATACAAAGAATAATCAGTACTTTATCACATTCATACAATGATAGGACACACATCAGAGGCAATGAGGGGGTCAGTGTTGCCCACTGTCCAGGAACACTTCAGCATGTGACTGCTGGTGGAATCAAACCACCAACTCTCCCATTGGAGGAGACTGTTCTAACTTCTTAGCCACAGCTGCCCTCAGCTGAAGATGATTATTATTTAATATGTGTAAATAAATGTCTAAAAATAAATAAATGTATGTAAATAGTTTATTTTTTAAGACATTTATTTTGTAGAGTTACAGCTGTTTGTTAATAAATGTAGCTGTGTGACAACTGGGACAAAGCTTTGACTCAGAAATATATTTTTGTTTTTCTTTTATGGAAAGAAAATTATATCGAGATATATATCGTACATCGCAATATATCATAAAATATTGAGATATGAATTTTGGTCCATATCGCCCAGCCCTACTTAAAGCTGCTATCTGCGATTTCTGTATGACCAAAACACTGCTCCCTCCCCATCAGAGCCATATATGGCTCTGAGGGGGAGCCACAGTCCGTGGTCTGTGAACTTGAGATCTGTAGCTCCGCCCCCAGCTGCCGTTTCTCGGAGACGCTGCGATATTCTGTGTTTATATGTTAATAAAATCTTCTAAAAAAATAAAATAAAACCATTGAGCGCTAGTCCAGCACACCAGAAGACCAGGAAATCTTCAGAGCCTCTGGCAGCCACGTTGAACCCTACTGTTATTCACTTGTGACAATTTCACTTCCTCATTCATTGCAGTCGGCAGAGGAAGCGGTAGAGCGGTGGATGAAGCGATTATTTGACTTTTGAAAAAAAAAAGTCCTGATCAGGGATTAAGAAGGGGAATTTAATACATTTGTGTGACATACAAAACAGTCCTGCATCGCTTTCCAATCCTTTGAAAGAGAACGTGTGCGGCGCTGGGGCTGGGACAGGTGGGGGCGTGGGTTGGGGCGTGAGAAGCTCTGTTAAGGACAACTGGAACGCAGCTCTTTATTGGCTGATTAAAAACTCTGTTTTTATTGGCTTGAAAATGGCGTGTCACCTTTTCTTTTTAGAAATGCTTATTTACCACCTGAAGAAGCAAGGGGACAATTTTTTTTTTTGAGAGATTACCTGGCTAACATCAGTCTGTCAGGAGGTAGTGACAAAGTGAAGAAATAAGTTTATAAAAAAAGCTACATACTGAAGCTTTAAAGTGTGTGTGACATAATTTTGGAACTTTGCATAAAATGGCACAACATATATATTTTGTATCATTCAACTATGTACGTTGTTGCATACAAAATGATAAATGAATGAAAATTCGTTTCAAAGTGAGTTTAAAATTCGCGCTGTGTTTCTTCACGTGACATCCGGGTACTTCCGCATGCGAGGTCTGTGACGTACGAACAGGAATGTCAGTCTGCGTCTGCTAGGATAACGCATATCATTGTCTGCAAGATCTCCTATTTTTTGTATAACTTGAAAAATGTCATTATGTTGAGTCGCATTTGGGTGTTCTAATATCATCAGTGAACAAGTGAGTCTTTTCACTTTCCCAAAAGATGAAAAACTTCGTCAAGACTGGACAAAACAAACAAAGCTGTCCCCCTCGGCAGAACCTGCTGTTTCTTGTTCAACCCCCTGAACTAACTTCGGCTTCCAAACTGAAGACAAATCGCTCAAATCTAAACTTAGATTGATAAATTTGTCGGTTTCTATAATGTGCGCCATTGTTATGTAAAAGGGGCGTTCTAGGACACATTCCTGTTCGTACGTCACAGAAGTCGCATGCAGAAGTACCCGGATGTCCTGTGAAGAAACACGGCGCAAATTTTAAACTCACTTTGAAACAAATTTTCATTAATTTATCATTTTGTTTGCAACAACGAACATAGTTGAATGATACATAAATGTATCATTCCACTGTTGTGCCTTTTTATGCAAAGTTCCAAAATCATGTCACACACATTTTAACACATAACCTTTAGAAAACACTTTTGTAAGATTGGCTACGTTAGATGTATACGAGGCATTTTGGTGACCTCAAACACGATTAATTAACTTTTTTTTTTTTTTTTTTTTTTTTCCATTTATAGATGGCCTCCCTTCACACCTTATAGCCATCCTCTCACTCCAATATGTATTTTTTTTTATTAATAGAGAGAAAGAAAGAAAGAAAGAAAGAAAAGAGAAAGTGAGACAACAAAACAACAATTATCCACAGAAAGAGCACAATGCAAACACACCAAACCTCCGTACACAATCCTGCAAAGCACATGACAGAACACAGCAACTAAACATACAAACATAAAGACTGATAATATTCATGACCTTGCAGTAGATTTCTATAAATACACATACCCATACCTACAAATATATATACAATATACATACATATATATTTATATTCAGTTATATACCCATCTACATACATCTACATATACATCCCTGCATCCATTTGTGTGTGGTTGTGAGCATGCATAAGTGAATAAGGTCCCTCCAATAGAACATTTAGTAGCGACTGTGAAGCATCAGAGACCCGTCCCCCCAAAGCCCGAGACAGACGAAGGGGTGATCAAAGCCCAAGACCCCAGGTAGGACCCTGAGCCCAGAGTCCCCAGGACCACCCGAACAGGACGAGCCACTCGTCCACTCCCCAGATCCGACCAAGTGGAAGAACCGGACGAACCCCACCAGGGACCACACACAATGACGCCCCGGTGTCAACAGCGACAAATACACAAGCCCCCGCCGGAGCCCGCCGTACCGACGTAGCCCCAGGGCCGGTCACCGAGGCTCGGGCACCGGGGACGCCCATCCCTCAGGTCCAGACCCGACAGGACCAGAGGACCCGAGCCCCACCAGGCAGCCACCAGGCCGAGCCGACAAACGCCCAAGCGCCCAGCCCCAGATAGTGAGGGCCCCAAGCACGCCCGCAGGCAGAGGAACACCCACCAGGGGGCCACGTGGCAGGAGCGCGACACTAAGCAGCCTCAGAAGTGTCAGAGAGGGGGCAGTCCAAGTCCCAGCCTGACACTTAAACATTCATACACAGACACACTCATTCAGACCCACCCTCATCCTCACCCTCAGTCACAGAAAGACAAACAATAACGACACGCTCCATTCATAATCCCGATGCACACTCTATACCCCCTAGGTCCAAGACATGTACCTGCTCCCTACATGGGGCAGCCCACATCCAAACCCAGGAGGTAGGCCCATTCATTCTGGGGTGGAGAGCAGCAAACGTCCAAGATCCGGCCCACCCCACGCCCCGCCGACAGGACAGGACAGGACACCCGAGTCCAAGCAGCCCCAGAGGGAGCGCACTGCCAGCCCCGCCCACGGCGAACCCGCAGGCCCCGAACCCCCCCACACCCCAGCACAACCCCTGACGGCCCACCCCCAGAATGTCCGCCAGGCAACCAGGGGGGTAAGAGAAAAATAAATAAATAATATATATATATAAATAAATACATAAATAAATAAAAATGAAATTAACAAATCAAGACCCCGACACACACACCCCCGTCCCCAAATGTACTGTTGGTGAGTGTTGTTGTAAAGTGTACTTAAAAGGGAAAGAGAAGGAGCAAAGGCTAGCATTGTACCAGTTTCCCCTCCACTCCAACTCTAACCCAGGCCCTAATTGTCTAGATGCATAATGTTGAGTGAGCATAGGCATGGGGGCGAGATTGATATCATCCCGCCACCCATAGCCATAGTGCTCACTCCATTCCCTATATGTGACTTTTATGAAGATGTTTATGAATGAATGTCTAAAGTGTATATAAAATTGAGTCCCAGGTGCTCTGAACTAGCCTGGTTTAAACCAGACCCTTGTCCTTCACTTCGCTTGTGCAGTGAAGGGAAATGAGAATTGAGCGGAGCTATGCAGGAAGGCGAGGGCCAGGCTAGCTCTGAACAACAGAGATGTAAAACCATTGCAGCACACCCGAGACCCAAATTCCCTACATGTATTAATTTAAGATGAAGAGGGCGGAGGTGCGTGTTGAGGGATGGGGAGAAAATGTCTGCAGGAATAGTGCTCCCACAGCGAGTCAGCTCCCCCGCTGACCCTGCGTACCCCCCTCCCCCACCCTAGTTTGCCAAGGTCCACCCAAGGAGCGAGGTGAAAGAAACACCTCTCCGACCGCCAGGCCATTGAGCCAAGACCAGAGAGGGACACGGCCCCGAGGGCCGCCAACAGCAGTACCAACAGCCCACACCCACCAGGGCCGCCACGACCCCTGCGAACCGCAGTTAGCCCGCCACCCAAGAAGACACAAAGTCCAACATGGACGACACGGCACGCCTGCCTGCACACGATTAATTAACTTACCATCAAAGTCCTTTATGAAACTGGACACACACAGCTTAAATCATTTGTCCTTTAAACAAGTTGGAACTTTCAAGGATGTCTGAATAATTCTATAAACATTGTCATTGTCGGCAAGTCCCGCAGTGACCAAGTGAAAAATTACAATTACTAACACTGTGTTGCCTGCAAACTGGAAGTGTTCAACGTGGCTAAAAAATATGGAAGTGCTAGAACGGAAGTCCGTGGCATATAGCCTATTCTTAATGAAATAAGGATGATGAGCTACAACAACAGTTAATTTTCTTTTGGGATTAATAAATTATTTTGAATGGAATTGAAATGTCATTGCTTGAAATTTTAAAAAAAGTTAAAAGGAGATACTTGTGGCTTCTCTCCATTGGCTCCCAGTCAAATTCCAAATATAATTTAAAATCTTGTAACATACAAAGCTCTTAACAACCTCGGTCTACCTTATTGTTCCACATTTTCCTAACAGAGCACTTTGCTCTCAGACTGCAGGTTTACTTGTGGTTCCTAGAGTTACCAAAAGGAGAATGAGAGGCAGACCTTTAGTTTTCAGGCTCCTCTCTTGTGGAAACAATGTCCAACTTGTGTCTGTGTCCTGTCTACCTTTCTTTAGCTCTTCACCTTAGAGGTAAGGTTGTTCCGACAATTGGTTAAAATGCTTACTAGGCTCCTCCCTTTGAAGGTTTACAGGGCACTTCCTGTTGGGGCAAGAACCCAACTTTTAATAAGATTTTTTTCTTTTAATAAGATTTCATCTTCTTTCTGCTCCCTTCATTTTATCCTACTGGTAATCTTGTATCTGATGAAACTGTCTTGTATTGTTCTTTTAAAATGAATGAATAAACATCAAACCCAGGGTAGAACTTGCTGGAGGGTTGATGGACAGGGTCCTTGGGGCAAGCTGAAGAGTGTTGCTGAGAATGTCTGGTTTTCCCTCCTGGACCTGTTACCTGACTGACCCAAACACAAATAGGTGGCAGTGGTGAATGTAACAAATTACTTGACTCAGATCATAACAGTATTTTCATGATTTGACCAAAAGTTAAAAAGCCAGCCGGTGATTAGCATCGCTTCTAGGAAAGCTAGACTTTTATTTTCAATGTGTTGCTGGTTTGGATCACAACAAGGGAAATGTACATCTGTAAAATTTATTTGAAAAGAAGAAACAATGAAAATTTAATTCACCCTTCTCTTAAAAACTATTTCTTAACAGTGGGGGAGCTCAAAGTAATCCGAAATCTGTACCCGCTACTTTTTTTTTTTACAGAAAAATGGAAAAAGTTCACAATGTCATACAAAACGTATGGGAGTGGTGGCGCAGAGGTTAAGAAGGTGAGCTTGTGATCGGAAGATTGCCGGATCAAGCCCCGGTACTGACAACATCAAAAATGTGGGTGGGATAAGTGAAGCAGTCACACCTGTCTCCACCCTCATCTGCCCCACTCTGGGCCCTTGAGCAAGGCCCTTAACCCACACCATCTGCTCCCCCGGGAACCCTAGATAGCAGCTCTCTGCTCCACACAGAGGGCTGTGGTAGCTCGGTGGTCTGTGGTTGTGTCAGGAAGGGCATCCGGCGTAAAAAAAACAATTGCCAAGTCTTTGTGCGACTAGTTCACTGTGGTGACCCCTGCCGAAGGGAGAAGCCAAAAGAAGAAGAAGAAGAGTCATATACAAAACTTAAACTCAAAAAGGCACAGTGGCACAGTTGGTAGAGCTGTTGCCTCTCAGCAAGCAGGTCACCCAGGTACAAATCCCAGCCAGGGACCTTTCTGGGTGAAATTTTCATGTTCTCTCTGTGCATGCCTGGGTTTTCTCCTGGTACACTGGTTTCCTCCCACAGACCAAAAACATGCATGTTAGACTGATTGGTAACTCTAAATTGTCTCTAAGTGTGAGTGAGAGAGCGAATGGTTGTTTGTCTCGTTTGTCTCTATGTTTCCCTGTGATAGACTGGAGACCTGTCCATTGTGTCCCCCGCCTCTCCCACAGTGATGGCTGGACATGGGCACCAGTGACCCCTGTGAGTGTGACCAAAAAAGGAAGAAGCAGGTAAAGATAATGGATGGATGGACGGATGGATATGTTAAACATTTTTCAAAATTATAATTTTGGATTATCAGCCCTCTGATGTTTTACTTTCCTAAAAGCAGGACTCAGTTCAAATCACAGAATATTAATAGGTGCCTGTGTTGTTTCAACCTGCTGTATGTCAGCTGTGTTCACTCTTGATCATAATCCAGCCAATGGACTGATGTTGTCTGTGGGGATCTGTGATTTCAGCATTTCTGACAGCATAAGATCATTAAGAACTATTTGCCTCAGTGGAGCAAGCAGGAAAGGTCAGGGAGAAATCAATTTAGCCAATAACCTCCGACCCAAATGCAGAAACGGAGCAGATCTCTAACTTGGAAATGACAAGGTGGGAAGAGCCGCCGGGCATTGTCTGGAATATTTAGAAGCTCATTTTCTGTTTCTGACTCATTCATCTTGTACAGTGCAGCTATATGATGAAAATCTTTAGTCAGGATATTTAAGCAGCTCTTACTGGTAGAAAGTGATCTCAATTGGTGCTCAAAATATTCCCGCGGCTTGTTTTTCAAATGGGCATGTTTTGTTTCTAGATGTCTTCGCAACAGTGAAGGCTTCATTGAGTTATGAAATAACACTTTTGCACAAACAACACACTGTGGCTGAGTAAATCTACCTGTATTAGTAGATGTGAATCCCAAAGCAATGTAGCTTTCATCATATTTGCGCCTTTTTGTTTCTCTGTCCGAGGCGACGGGCTTCCCCACACCACAAGGATCCATATCCCACCCAGCCCGCTCCACATCCAAACACTCGTCACTGTCCATGGCCATGCAGCTAGCAGGTTGGCTAGCAGGGCTAGCAGATGCACTGCTAACATCTTGGTTTGATGTATCTCTTCTATTCGAAGAACTGTTTGGAGTGTTGTCGCTGGCAGGTTCACCTCCTGCAGTAGGCTGGCTGGTGAAGGCTGTCGGTGTCTTTCTGGATTCGCATATTTTCTTTTTTAACCATCTATCCATCTTTTCTCAGCTCCGACAAGAAGTTGAGTGAAGGCTGCTTTGATCGACAGGTGGCCCATCAGCGAGTCACGCCTATTTTCACACCCTTCTACTTTGCCAGTGCAATGATTTTGCTGAACATTAGATGGCAGCATATACATGAAGGCACTTCAGTCTTTTTTCACTTTATTTTTTCAAATTTTCTCGCGTACCCCCTAAGTCCCTCCTACGTACCCCCAGGGGTACGAGTACCCCACTTTGGGAACCACTGGAATAGAGCATGTACCATTTTGTCTTAGGGGGAAGTAAAATTGACAGTCATCGGCGTAGAAGTGGAAGGGTATGTTGTGTTTCTGGAAAATAGCACCGAGTGGCAGTAGGTATAAGGAGAATAGGAGAGGACCCAGGATGGACCCCTGCAGAACCCCCCATTTAAGAGCCGCCACTGCAGAACTAAAATCATTGATGGAAACACAAAAGGATCTGTCAGAGAGGTAGGATCGGAACCAGTTTAGAGCTGACCCTGTGACGCCCACCCACTGCTCCAACCTAGCAATGAGGATCTCATGGTCAATGGTGTCGAAAGCGGATGTGTGAGGTCCAATAGGACAAGCAACACAGAGTCACCAGTGTCTGTGGATAGAAAGATGTCGTTAAAAACCTTCAGTAGGGCAGTCTCAGTGCTGTGGAGGGATTTGAAGCCAGACTGGAATAGCTCGGGGATAGCGTGATCCTCCAGGAAGCACTTTAGTTGGGACTCAACTATTTTCTCTAGAAGTTTAGAAACAAATGGGAGTCTGGAGACAGGCCTGAAGTTGGATAATACTGACGGGTCGAGGTTTGGTTTTTTCAGGAGGGGTTGAACAGCAGCATGTTTTAATGATTTTGGCACCACACCCGAGGATAGACTGCTATTAACAATAGAGAGAATGGAGGGACCTAGAGTGTGAAAAACCTCCTTTAGTAGCCGAGGGGGGACCACATCAAAGGGGGAACCAGATGGTTTCGGGTTGCACATGACCTGCTCTAGAGAGGACAGAGAGACTGGTTCAAAATGGTCAAATACAGCTACAGATTGAGGTGGGATGGATGGATAATGAGATGGAGGAGAAATGAGAGCCCGGGTGGTTGCGATTTTATCTAAAATGTCGGAAGTTCTCGCACAGATCAGTCGAGGCTTCCAGGGATGATTGTTCAGTGAGGTGGAGAACAGAGTTTAGGGTGGAGAACAGAACTCGAGGATTGTGAGAGTTTGCAGCACTGATATCAGAGAAGTATTGTGATTTAGCAGTTGGGGTTATTGTGGTCTAGTTGGGTAATGAGTGGGCATGGGATTTATCTGGGCTAACTGCATGAGACCCATATGGTTATCCCATAAAGGAACCCATTTTGTTGGCCCTGTTGGACTAAATATATGGGTCCTATACAGCATTAATGTGGGCTAACTGGCAATGGGACAGAAATTGGCAATTTTATATGGGACCCATGTGGTTTTAGTATATGGGGCCCTGCATGGGAAGCCCATGTGGGCAGACTGTATTTATCCCAAGTGGTATAAGAGTGGGCTGACCTTACATGGGTTGAACCTGGGCATGAATATAAAGGTCCCAGTTCATTTTTATGTGGGCTTACCAGGAATGGGACAGATATGTGCATCAGTATATAGGACCCATGTGATTTTAGTATAATGTGCCCAGCATGGGAAGCCCATGTGGACTAACTGTATTTATCCCAAGTGGTATAAATGTGGGATCAACAGATACATATTTAACCTATACATTGAATTTACATTTATAAATTCAATGTATAGGTTAAATCTGTAGCTGTTGATCAAAACCAACAAGAATTACAACTCGTAGTGCCACAATCAAAAACAAAACTAAATAACGAGGAGTGAACTGTGTTGATTTCCCATGATGCTTAGCGGTATATTAGTGTTCAATTATAGTTTAAATCTGTATCCGTTGATCAAAACCAACAAGAATTACAACTCAGTGCCACAATCTAAAACAAAACTAAAAAACGGGGAATGCTATGTTGATTTCCCATAATGTTTAGCAGTATTTTAGTGTTCCGGGCTGCACCATGAGTCAGAAGGACATCTGTGTTATAGAACTGCCTCTTGTTAAAGTTTGGGTATTACCTGTTGTAGTGGACATGACCTTGTCCACTTTTAAGACACCTGTGTACTTTTGAACTGTCCAGTGATGACCTTTACTGACCTCTCAGTGAAGCAAGACATTTACTACAAAATCATTCATTTAGCTATAATCTGATAAATATAGTCACCAAAAGAGACTATTTCTATCTTTGATTTGATCCTAATGTGATCAAAAGAATAACTTTTGTCATTCTCATGATGGTGCTTTTAAGCTGTGTTATTCTGTGAGAGTTAAACTGTGTCCACTGCTGTGTTAAAGGGAAATATCGGGTCACAGAGACCCGACTGTTCTGTTTAGAAATAAGAAGACAGTTTAATCAGTTGTTTTTCATTGAACAAGGCTCCAGCTTTCTCTGTCTGTTCCTAAACAAATCTCCCTCTGCTGCTGCTTGTTAACCTTGGGTTTGATAAGACAAATGAACTCCTCGACTGGTCCTTCCTTAAGTACTAGTCTAAGCTGTGCTGAAACGCTTCAGTGAGTTGCTGGGAACTTCAAAAGAGATGTGAACTTTCCCAAGAGCTGGACACGTGTGGTCAAGAGCTAACGACCGGCGTCTTCAGCTAAGGACTGATAACAGGCTGTTATGAGTCTACTTCGAACAAGCCGAGCTCAAAAACTTTGTTTATTCCCTCCTGGAATAAGTTTATCTTGAAGTCAGAGGCCTGAAGCTGACATATTCTCTGATGACCAACGCGGAAGCCAGGAGACGTTGAAACGTAAACTAAAACCAGTTTTGGACGTGCTGAGACTAAAGGACTCTGTGCATCTGAAGGCTGGTGTCTTCCCTCTTACCGGGCTGTCGTCAAAAGGTAAAGGAGCTGTTTACAAAACGTACCTGGATTTTAGCAGAAGTCTGATGGGAAGTGTCACTCTGGTCTCATGCTCAGGATAATGTTCTTCTTAATTCTTTCCTCCTATTTCTTTTCCCTCTCAACCTAAGCTGGAAACTATATTTTTAAGCTAAAAGAGCCCACAGACTAAATATGTTAACATCCAATATTTAAGTCTGTTGGCTCTTTTAGCTTAAAAATATAGTTTCCAGCTTAGGTTGAGAGGGAAAAGAAATAGGAGGAAAGAATTAAGAAGAACATTATCCTGAGCATGAGACCAGAGTGACACTTCCCATCAGACTTCTGCTAAAATCCAGGTACGTTTTGTAAACAGCTCCTTTACCTTTTGACGACAGCCCGGTAAGAGGGAAGACACCAGCCTTCAGATGCACAGAGTCCTTTAGTCTCAGCACGTCCAAAACTGGTTTTAGTTTACGTTTCAACGTCTCCTGGCTTCCGCGTTGGTCATCAGAGAATATGTCAGCTTCAGGCCTCTGACTTCAAGATAAACTTATTCCAGGAGGGAATAAACAAAGTTTTTGAGCTCGGCTTGTTCGAAGTAGACTCATAACAGCCTGTTATCAGTCCTTAGCTGAAGACGCCGGTCGTTAGCTCTTGACCACACGTGTCCAGCTCTTGGGAAAGTTCACATCTCTTTTGAAGTTCCCAGCAACTCACTGAAGCGTTTCAGCACAGCTTAGACTAGTACTTAAGGAAGGACCAGTCGAGGAGTTCATTTGTCTTATCAAACCCAAGGTTAACAAGCAGCAGCAGAGGGAGATTTGTTTAGGAACAGACAGAGAAAGCTGGAGCCTTGTTCAATGAAAAACAACTGATTAAACTGTCTTCTTATTTCTAAACAGAACAGTCGGGTCTCTGTGACCCGATATTTCCCTTTAACACAGCAGTGGACACAGTTTAACTCTCACAGAATAACACAGCTTAAAAGCACCATCATGAGAATGACAAAAGTTATTCTTTTGATCACATTAGGATCAAATCAAAGATAGAAATAGTCTCTTTTGGTGACTATATTTATCAGATTATAGCTAAATGAATGATTTTGTAGTAAATGTCTTGCTTCACTGAGAGGTCAGTAAAGGTCATCACTGGACAGTTCAAAAGTACACAGGTGTCTTAAAAGTGGACAAGGTCATGTCCACTACACTGTTGTGAGGCTCAGAGTGTCTTCTTTGGGTTTAACTCACACAATGTTAAGACAGAAGTCACAGAGCATGGTGCAATGTACGTGCTCTCTGACATACTTCAAGGATCGGAAATATCGGCAGGTTGGATCGGAAAATCCGATACGTAAATTATGCTGGTGAGAACACACGTGGGTCTTTAATGGGCCTCATATAAGTTAACCATTTGGGTCCCACTGAAAACCCAGTCAGTGCCCCTTAAAATTGTATGGACAAACCCATGTGGGGCCACCATGGAAACTGCAAATAAACTCACTTGTTACCCATATTCTAGCCCAGCTGGGACAACATTAACACCCAGGAAAATATCCTTGAAATTACACATATGGGTTTTACATGGGCCTCATGTAAGTTAACCATCTGGGAACCACAAAAAGCCCAGTCAGGGCCCATTAAAATCTATCTGGGCAAACCCATTTGGGGCCTCCATGGAAACCGTGGACAAACCCACTTATTACCTATATTTTTAGCCCAGTTGGGACCAAGTTTAGTCCCAGGTAGATATTCTTCAAGGCACACACATGGGTTTTACATGGGCCTCATGTACGTTAACCACCTGGAAACCACTGAAAGCCCAGTCAGGGCCCATTAAAGTCTATCTGGGCAAACCTATGTGGGGCCACCATGGAAACCGTGAACAAACTCACTTGTTACCCATATTTTTAGCCCAGTTGGGACCCAGTTTAGTCCCAGGTAGATATTCTTCAAGGCACACACATGGGTTTTACATGGGTCTCAATTAAGTTAAACATCTGGGTCCCACTAAAAACCCAGTCAGGGCCCATTAAAATCTATCTGGGCAAACCCATGTGGGGCCACCATGGAAACCGTGGACAAACCCACTTATTACCTTTATTTTTAGCCCAGTAGGGACCCAGTTTAGTCCCAGGTAGATATTCTTCAAGGCACACACATGGGTTTTACATGGGTCTCAATTAAGTTAAACATATGGGTCTCACTGAAAACCCAGTCAGGGCCCATTAAAATCTATTTGGGCAAACCCATGTGGGGCCACCGTGGAAACCATGGACAAACCCACTTATTACCCATATTTTTAGCCCAGTAGGGACCCAGTTTAGTCCCAGGTAGATATATTTCAAGGCACACACATGGGTTTTACATGGGTCTCATTTAAGTTAAACATATGGGTCCCACTGAAAACCCATTGAGGGCCCATTAAAATCTATCTGGGCAAACCCATGTGGGGCCACCATGGAAACCGTGGACAAAACCTTTTGGGACCCATGTTTTTTGCACATATGCATACCATGGGGCCCACCTGTGCATGCTGGCTGGGGTAATACATAGTTAATATATATCTATAGAATCCTTTTAACAATGTTACCAACTTTACATTTCGAACTCATGCTTTGCTTTCTGAGCCTAGAGAGTATGAATCATTTGGGTTGTGGTTTGGTGTGGTAGTAACTGAGAGTAATCACCAACAGATATTCTGAGCACTATGGTTATGTTCACACTGCAATGAATGGTGGTTTAAGTCTGGGTGTTGAGTTTTTATACAACAAATATTTTATATTTTTATGTCAGTTTGAAGATGATAGATCCAATTTTTTTTTTCAAATTAATTTAACCCTTAGATGCATAAGTGGGGTCAAAAATGACCCCGAGGGTTGTTATTCTTCAAAATCTCTGAAACTAAAAGTTTTTACTCTTCCATATTCCAGGTATTCCTCATAAAACATGTTTGTGACTTCAAGCCATTTGAATTTTTTTAAATGTTTTTATACATTTTCAGAAATTGCAGTTTTTGTGTCACTACCCCAGTTTTTCATGAGTGGGGTCAAAAATGACCCCAAGCATTTCCAATGGAATCTCAAGGGTTTGCTTTGGGAACCTTTGATTCTTACCAACTGTGACTGTCAAGATACATTTTCTGTCTCATTTACACATCTGATACCTGCAGTCTCACCACTAGGAGGTCAGTTTGACACAGCAGCAAACATGTATTATCTTCATTTACCAACTCCATGACTTTACTGATAGAATATCCTGTTGGTCAACAAAGTAGACACTCTTAGCTAACTACAAAATAATGTTAGTACTTAAGCTAGCTAACATTACACTAGCTTAGTAAGCCAGCTGATATTACTGGATTTGTTGTGTAGAAACTCACTGTATTCATAATTCCTTGTAACAAATGCAAACCTGTTGGATAACCTATTATATATTATTATATATATTATATTATATATATATTATTTTTAAAATCTGTATGCCTCTTTTATGATTGTCTATTGTTGCTGTTGTCCATTGTTGTCATAGTCCTTTGTTGAAACCAAGTATCATGTTTGTCTGTTTTATGTTTTCTCATCTAAACTATCATGACTATTTGGAGGACAGCGATACCCGAAGACCTTGCTCGAGATATGACCCTGAAAAGATGGGATGAAGAACCCATTAGTGGTACTGACTCGGAATCTGGCATCTTGAATGTAGAGGATACAGATTATTGTCCACCTGGACATGTCAGGCTGTCTGGAAACCAACCTGCCTCTGCTGAACAAGATCAGTCAGACACAGAGGAGTCCTCTGATACCTCCAAAGAGGGAATGGATATTGTGTCCAACAGAATGAGCCATGAGGGCTCTTATTAGGCAGAGTTA